>PVJC01005412.1:0-59226 GCA_004026665.1 Murina feae | reverse complement strand
CGCGCGCCTCCGTACCTCTGTACTTTGCTTCCGCTGCTGCTCTGAGTCTCAGACTCTTCTCTGGTTGTAGGATTTTCACTCAGCCAGCCATCCTGTGGGTGCGTGTGGTGTCCGTGTGTTCTTTTCGCGGTTTTTCTGAAATAGTTGTTCACAGCTGCATATGCGGTGTCTACCCTATGCCGCCATCTTGTTTCTCCCCGAACGTGGGATATATTTGAACGTGAGTGGCCAGATGATTATGACCACCTGACGTTTGTAGGCAAATTAGCCATACACTGCATCGTATGGGATATGGAAGCCGAAGGCCTGTTCAAACACCTTTGCTGTCTGCAGTTACCAAGATAAAACATCTCCAATTCACATAGGAACACAAGGATTGGACAGTTGAGCAGTGGAAAAAAGTCATGTTTCCAGTTGCATCATGCAGATGGCAGAGTGAGAATTTGGTGGAAACAGCATGAACGCATGCACCTCACATGCATGGGTACAGCCCTTCAAGCTGGTGGGGGCAGTGTTATGGTTGGGGCATGTGTTTCCTGACATGATTTGGGCCCTTTAATTCGTGTAGAACAATGTCTGAATAGCACAACATACCTAAGTATCGTTGCTGATCAGGTTCATCATATCTTGTTGATGGCTAGCCCAATGGAGATGGCTTCTTCCAACAAGGCAATGCGCCATGCCGTGGTGCTCGTATTGTGCAGGAGTGGTTTCAAGAACAGGAGGGAGACGTTACCCTGCTTAGGTGGCCCCCACAATCACCAGACCTCAATCCAACTGAGCATTTGTGGGACGAAGTTAAAAGAGCCATCAGGCAGCTGGTTCCACAATCATCAAATCTCACAGAACTGGACAGAGCTATTCATCGGGCATTGTGTCAGATTCCTTGCATCACCTCTCAACATCTCGTGGAGTCAAGGCCAAGAAGAATCGCCGCAGTATTGAAGGCAAAAGGTGGCCCAACGAAGTACTGATGGGTGGTCATAATAATCTGGCCACTCAGTGTATATTTCATTTGTCTAGATCAGTGGTCGCCACTGGTGGTCCATTAGGTCCGAAAAGTTGGCGACCGCTGGTCCATATGCTGATAAGGGCGCACACGACCACCCTGCACCTGCATTCCTGCAATGGCTCCTGACCCTTCAGCTCCGTATTTGCCAGACTCTCCTCTCCAAACTTCCCATGTCCACTCGCCAAACTGCTATGGGAAAGGAGCTTCCTAAAGACCAGCTGGACCATGCCGCCTGCCCTGTGAAAAAGCTTCAGTTCTCGTTGCCACCGCATGGAGTCTGAATGGAGTAAGATGCTCCCCAACCTCTCCACCACCCATCTCTGTCCCCCTTCCCACAGCCCCCCCCATCTGTCCTCGAACGTCAGCCCGTGACAGCCTCATCCCACTGCACAAACCCCCTTCCTGTCATGCTCTCTCCCTGAAGTGCCTTTGATGCCCCAGCTGACTTCGGTTTGCCCTGTAGGTGATGTTACTGCTTCAGAAAACCCCTGCGATTGTTCTGAGAGGGCTATCACTCAGATATGAACCCATCACCCATAATCACTGTGCGTTTATCACCAGCTACCTCTCAATTCCTGTTTACAAGCCGTTCTCTCTCAGTCACTAAGCTTCTAAAATGGGCATTTATCTTGTTCACCACCGTCTCTTAGCCTCTATACAATGCCTGACAGTAAGCGCTCAATGTGTCGACCCCACACTGGAGTCTAGAGTTCGATTCCCGGTCAAGGGCATGTACCTGGGTTGCAGGTTTGAACCCTGGCCAGGGCCCATGCGGGAGGCAACCAACATATGTGTCTCTCTCACATTGATGTTTCTCTCTCTCTTTCCCTTCCCCTCACTCCCTCCCTTCCTCTCTCTCTAAAAATCAATGGGAAAAATATCCTCGGGTTATTTTTAAGATTAATAACAAAAAGTGCTCAATAAATATTTGTTAAGTGATTAAATAAGTACTATGACACATTCACATTTCTCAAATAAATAAATGGCTTATAGACACGATTAAGCTGAAGCAGAGTCGGTGGCCGGTTTCTGCCACCACGTGGCAGGGATGGTGTGGGGGACACTCCAAGAGGCCTGCACCCAGCTCACCCACGTGTGGGAACAACCTCCCCTCAGTGAGCGAGCTGTGCTGGGCCTTCAGTTAACCGGACGTCAGTCCCTGGGGCCCAGAGACGAACATCGCAGATTCGCGAGGGTCCTCGGCACATTCACTTTCTCCGGCCGCTCCCAGGGCAGCCCAGGAGCACAGGTAAGTTGCTTGTGGGGGAGCCAGGGAAGGAAGTCGGCAGCGCACACCCCTTCCTAGAAGGGGACACCCCTGCAAGGAGGGCCTGCCACAGATGGGGCGTAGAGAATGACGAGAATGGGGGTGCTTATTTGAGCCCAAAGAGGCCAGTGGCCAACTGACCACTGGCCAGGTCATTGCTCTGCAGTCAGGGCTCAGATTCTGGGGTGCTGGGAGGCTCTTGGATCCCAGAAACACCAGTCCTGACTCCACACTCCCAAAGGCGTCATGGCGTACGTACGGCACAGAAAACATGAACGGGTCAGGGGGAACCTGTGCCCCTTTTTGTTGCTGTTAATCCTCCCCCAGGTGATTTTTTCCATTGGCTTTTAGAGTGTATAAGGGAGTTGGGGGGCGGGGGGGAGAAATATTGACATGAGAGACACATTGATCAATTGCCTTGCTCATGCACCCTGATTTCAGGGGCGAGGTTCAACCCTGCAACCCAGGTACGTGCCCTTGACCGGGCATCAAACCCATGACCTTTTTTGGTGTGGGGGCTGGTGCTCTAACCCTTCAGCAACACCAGCCAGGACTCAGCACTTTTACAAATAGCTACAAAGGCCAAGTTGGGAGCCTACTCAAAACCTCCTAGCGATGGGACAGGACTGTGACGCACAGAACGTGGCCTGACGGGTCCTGGGCGCCTCCCCACCATGCCCTTCGCCTGCCAGCAGAGCAGCTCCTCAGAGAGATCTTGCTTTCTCCTTCCGGGGTGGGCGTGGGGGGAGGCCGAAACTGAGAGCCTCCCTGCTCTGCCCGCTCAGAAGACTGTGCCATCCGTGCCATCCTCACAATGGGGTCAGGGCTGAGGGCTAGCCCTCAGCAGGCTGGGCCACGCTGCCTTCCCCACTTTCAGGAACCCCCAGATCAGTGAGGACAAACCTGGCTCAGCCTGTAGGGGTGCTTCATAAAACGTCCAGACCGAGTCAGCAGGTGTGGGACCCAGTGGCCCTCCAAGTCCCCCCGCTTCTCTCCTGGCTCCATCTATCCCCCTTTCTGGACACAAGAGGAAGAAAACATACTCACTGCTTCCCAGACGGAGGCTCAGCCAGCCTCGAGGTGGAGACCCGTGCTTTGTGAGGACCGAACTCATGCCTGACCTCTGGTGGCACCTCGCCGGGCCCTCGGCCACGTGCCAGGCCCCCAGGTCCTTGTCGGAGGGCTTCTCCCAGCCTCAGCCCCAATCCTAGCTCCTCGGGCGGGGTCCGTTCGCACAGCCAGCCGCGGAGCCCTCGGCCTCGGCTCCGCTGACCTGCTTCCCTGTGAGGCAGGCCCCCCGGGCGCTGTGTGTTCTAACGTAGGGGCTTCCTGGCCACGGTCTGCAGCGCGTTCCCCCGCTGGCGGTTTTCTCCCCTTGGATTTTCCATTCCCAAGTACCCATTCGCGCCCTGGAACAGACTCCTCAGGCTGCTGGCCTCCTCGGCTCCCTTCCTTCCAGGAAAAGCAGCGCCGGGACCCTGGTTTCTGTGGTCCCGGCAGCAGCCCCGCTAGACGCTTTTGCGAGGAGGCAGGCCTGCAAGTTCGGTGGCTTCTCCCTGCCCGGCAGACGTTCACTCGGGAGATCAAGTCAGTTCCAAAGTGTTAGAAAAACCCAAGCCAGTCTGCTGAGCACCGCGGAGGCATCAGTCACCATGGCAACCTGGGCTTCCCAGCCCAACAGTGTCTGCAGGCTCAGCTGTTTGCACTTCGAGGGGACCTGCTGCCCCCTCCACTGGACTCCAAGTGCGGCTCCGTTCAGGCTGCGCCCACCCAGCCCTCTCTGCCCAACTCATCTCCTGGCAAAACCTCGGAACTCTTTAGCTTAGCGAAGGCCTGAACATCACGTGCTCCTTCCTTCACGGCACAGATGGTCCCGTGTTTATTTCAGCCACTGTTCAGGCTCAGCCTGTCAGCCAGCTTCTGGGGCAGGCCCAGCCCTGGGAGGGGAGAGGGAATTGGGGATTGGGGAGCAGGGAGCAGGGAGCGGAGAGCGGAGCTGCTCGCACTGTCCAGAGGCAGTTATAGGTCCAGACCCGGGCTTCTCTTTCTTAATTTGAACTTTCCTGGGAGCAAAATTTTCCTTCTCCTTCTAATACTCTCCAAGACAGCCAGAAAGGAGACGGCATCCTCTCTCAACTCATACTTGGACCCAAACAGAAAAATTAACCTGCCACTGTGCTCAGTATTGGCGTGGAAAAGCCGCGGGCATTGCCTCCAGCCCTCTCAGCGTTTTATTTTACCCGATGTTTCTGCCATCGTTGCTCCTAACACCGAAGTAATTTCCTGGAACAAAATAGTCTACGTATGTAAGGAATTACACCAATTCATGTCCTCAAAAATATTTAATGATACAAAAAAGATGTAAGTGAAAAGAGCTGGACAGAAAACCACACATACAGCAGGACACCAATGTTGTAAAAAAACCCAAACACAACTTAGAAAATTCTAGATGAGACAGCTTCATGTTCTAAAGTGTGAACTGTTCATCCAAGTTCAAAAGCACAAAACAGGTTTAGGAAAAGCTCCCACGAAGGAGGTCCTTCACGGGAGCTTTAGCGGGACACGCGGCCAGAAGAATGGTTTTCACGTGAACCTACTGGAGGGGGCCAGGTAAGAGGTTCTAATTCCAACACTGAGTTTCTGTTTCCTCCCAGCGTGACTGTGAACAATCCGATCTTGGTCCCTGCCTTCCAGAGGGGCCCACGCAGTCCCTGCTCGCCTCTGAGGGCCCAGCCTCCGCACTGTGCAGGCAGAGACCCCAGGGAAGAGCTTCCGCCCCATCTTAAAAAGGGAACAGGCTCCAGTGAATGTCTCCCTCACAACCTCATGGAGCCCATGGTCCAGCCAAGATTTGAACTCAGAGCTCTAACATCACAGCCTGCTGTCTAACTCACGACACTGCCACAACCAAAGCTAATAAAGCCTCTGCCAACCCATTTTTAAAAGCTCAGTACTTGGCATAAAGGAGCCCTATACCCCCACTGCCCCACCCCACACTGTCGGGCTGACAGCCAAGTGTCTGGCAAGTGATCCCACCTGTCAAAGGACTCAGTGGAGGAGGCAGGGGTGGGCCCCGCTGTCCTCCCAGGAGCCAATTCCAGAGACTGATTTCTCTGAAGGCCTAAGCCAAGGCACCTGGAGGGCGAGTCACTGCCCCTCCCCCTCTCTCATCTCATACACTGACTCTACCCCCAGGACTAACAGGGTCAGGAGCACTGAGCTGTCTGTGTTTATAAAATAAAATGAACCCTAGAATAAGCAGGTACTACTTTGGAAATCACACACCGATAATTAAGAATAACTCAATGCAGACTCATTCCTACACACCCTGACCACAACTGACTAGAAATAACAAGCCCAAACCACCGACATTGGTAAGCAAATGGACATCCATAGCCCTCCTGACCAGAGCCAGAAACCTAGAGGGTCCGGCCCTCTGACCATGGCTGACAACTCCCTCTAGTGGCCCCGTCTGCTTTCTTTAGAGGCCTGAAGAAGGACCTGGCCCTTAAATGCCAGCGAGGGCAATTGAAGGCAGGCCTGGAGCAACAAAAAGGCAAATTCGACCTAGGGACCGTCAAGATGCAGGGGCTGGGGAAGGAGGCAAGAAGTTGACGGTGGTGGGTTGTCTCACAACTGTTTGCAAAGTTAAAATAGAAAAATGTGTCCATGGTGAATTTAAATATAAATAAGAGGCAATGAAGAAGGGAGACCTTAAATGGTCTCCAGAATCCTAAAATTCACCCGGGAGGGACAAGGCTCCGTTGAGAATTTTCAGCCTAAGGGTCTCTGAGATGCTTAAAGACAACGCTAACCAGCGAGTTAAATGAATACAGATGGTAAAACCTGCGAATCCTGGGGACCTCCTTCAACATGATCTGCCAGGAAGCAGACGTTCACAGTAAGTCTGAAATGCTGCCTCAGTTCAGTATCCCACTCTCCTCAGTGCAGAAATGGTGTGCCCCAGACGGCTCCTCTCTGCCCCCAAAAAACTACCCACCTTGAGGGGTAAGGACTTGTGAGCACCAGGGAGACGAGGACAGACTTCCACCTGGGAGAATGCACCATCACCAGCTCCCGCACTCAGGAGGGGGCGCTCAACAGCCCAGAGCTGTCTGCGAGGCCCCAGAGGTTTCCTGGATGAGAGCGAGCTTTTTTTCAGCATAAAACCAGTGGATTAGAGAGAGAAAAAGGCTTCTTGAGTCCAAACCTCCATCTGTTAGACTTCGATTACATTTAAAGGTAAAACACGAACTTTTAATACTTGTCCCACAGGAATGGAAGAGAAGGTGTATAGGACCACGTGATCAGGGGATGGGACCGACCCACCAGCGGGTCCCCTACCCTGGCCGGCCACCACAGGTGGGCGAGGGCCGAAGTGCGCCCCACATCCTGTTACCCTTGGATCCCGCTGGCAGTCTGCCTTCTTCCTTGGTACATCTTTTGGGGCCCTTGTCTCCCTGTTTTTACCCAGGAAGAACTTTGCTGTTTCCATGGTGTGTCTGTCACCTTTTCCCTGCTGCTTTCGCCCTTTAGGAAATGAAACGTTGTGTATGATGAACCACACAGCAGAACAAGGCAAAACGAGGTCACGGAGCTTTAAGAAGGGACTGAAGTGGACTGTGACTCCCACGAGCTGTGGAGGAAACGCGGCTCGCCAGGGCGCATTCGCAGCGCAGAGCGAGCCCATCAGTCGGCTGACGTCAGGCCGGAAACAAAGTCAGGCTTCCTCCCTGGTTACAAACGTCAGTGTGCACTTCGATAGAACCTAGCTTTTGGATGCTGTCTCTTTGTATACATTTCCTCAGTTTCTCTTGCTCCAATTTTCCCTGTTGCTCCAGGAAGTTTAATATTATAATCTGTTGTGACGTAAGGAATCGTCCCCTCGAACCCACGCTGAAAGGAAACAGAAAACATGCAAACTCCAATCCGCCATCTTCCACCCCAGAAGACAGCCTGGAGTCTGAGTGCGCTCTCCCCCTCCTGAGCTCTGCTCTCTCCCCAAAGGCCCGGAAGCACTGGCGCAGGTGCCCCCTGACCGCCTCCCGTCTGTCTAGTCAACTCCAACAGCGAGTGGTAAGTGTGGGCGTTTCCATCTCAAACAAGCGGGTAAGAAGGGGAGGAACAGCCAGGCCACCCACATGCTCTTGGCCACCGCGACCTTCCCAGAGCTGCACCTGAAGATGGCCTCCGTCTCAGGAAAGGGAAAGGCTCTCCCACGGGCTCCCGTGGCGCCGGGGCTCATGGCCTTGCCTCTTACCTGGCTTCCTTCAGCCCCTACAACCCAATGTCCGTCTCCCCAGCAATAACCTGCCCACGACCCTCGCTCAGTTCCAGGTTCTCTCTCTGCCATGGACAAGGCAGCTCCTGCGCGGGCTGTCTGGGAGCCACGCTCACCTGGCTCTTGAGGACACACTGCGGAATGGAAATGGCTCCGACCAGCAGACAATTCACATTTCTTAGCTCTTCCGGGGGCACAGGTGTGAGGATGTGGTAAAGCCGCTTCTCCATGTCGATCCCCCTACAGATCCCTGGAAGACCCAGAGTACATGCAAGTCACCCTCCGCAAGGCGCCAGGCCTCCCACCATTCCCACTGCAGAGCAGCTTCTAGAACAATCTCAGTTCCTACTGGGTTTTGCTTTGAAAATACGATGTGGCGCCCTGACCAGTTTGGCTCAGTGGATAGAGCGTCAGCCTGCAGACTCAAGGGTCCCGGGTTCAATTCCAGTCAAGGGCATGTACCTTGGTTGCGGGCACATCCCCAGTGGGGAGTGTGCAGGAGACAGCTGATCGATGTTTCTCTCTCATCAATATTTCTAGCTCTTTATCCCTCTCTCTTCCTCTCTGTGAAAAATCAATAAAATATATTAAAAAAAAAAAAGAAAATACGATGTGGCGGGAGACGGAGCGTGGGAATGCCGCAGCCGTGGGAGCTTCTCCCTGCTTGGCTGTGAGGCACCGAGTGGTCCTCAAGCCGAAGTCCTAGATGGGGACAGGCTAGTGGGGCAAAGGTGACTCAGCCTTTCCCTTCATCCATTCCTTCTCTGTGGCCTGCACAGTGACACGTCTCTATGAAGGCGCTTTTGGGAAGTACAGCATTGAATACATGAGAACTGTGTAATTGTCAATGACTTTGCTAATTTTGGGTCAACCTTCTAGAAACATTCACTGATGTTTATTGACCTCATGAGCCAAGAGATGAAAACCTGCCATGGGCCCCCGGAGGAGACAGGCTCAGAGCTGCGGGTGCTGCCAGGCCCAGCCAGGTTCATAGCCTGTGCTACGAACACACCAAGATGTCAGGACGTGACCGCATCGCTCGTGCTCAGGTCACCCCTGAGTGGGGGTCCAGTGCAGGAGTGAGGATGCTCATACGGGCACAGGAGGACAGGACCTGGAGGAGCCTGACCTGCGAGAAGGTGGGATGTGGAGAATGAGGCGAGGAGGATCCAGGGGTCAGGCCCAAATACCAGTGTGATTCTTTGAAGGACCAATGAAGGACCTATGGGGATAGGAGGGGGTGTGGGGTGGTGAGGAGGGGGTCCGGGGAGAACACCAGGATCTGTTTTGGACCTAAGGCCTGGACGCCCGTGAGACACCCAAGCAGAGAGTGCAGGGGAGCACGGGCTTGGAACCCTATGGACGCCAGCAGGAAGGGGGACTGAGAGCCCCAGCGGTGGGCAGGTGAGAAGGCGTCACCAGGCCTCGGGGACCCGGGATTTAGAGGGGCCGGCGGAGAAGCAGAGGAAGATTGGCTTCCTGCCGGCCCGAGGCCCGAGGCCCACGGTGCGTGGAAACAGAGCAGCTCTCTGACCATCGAGCTGAGACAGCCCCGAGGTAAGTCCGACCACCTACAGCTGGAGAAGTGGGTCAAGCTCAGGAGGTTATAGACACGTTCACGCACTCACCAAAGCCCAAACAATCGCAGATCGGAGTCTGCGTGAGCAGGACGGGCCCCTCGGTGTATCCTCCGACATCATCCAGGATCCTGCAAAGGCCGACCCAGCTGGCGTTCACAGCATACAGGACATGGGTAGGGGCGACGTCAGAGTGAGTGACCCGGAGGGCCACTGCATGGAAAGGGACCTGCAACACAAACGGGCACCTCCCTCTGTTAACTCTCCTTTCTCTACTAAGTTTTTGTGACTTTGGTGAAGAAACTTACACAGGTTCAGGTGCACACTTCCTGGATGAGCTGTAGATTGCATTACGTGTGCATCACCCAGACTCCAATCTTCTTCCCCGTGTGACCTCCTTTACCCTTTACCCCCCACCTCCCTCTATTACCTGAGAAACTACTTTAATTTGTACCAGCTGACTAGCCAGCTTTCTACAGTTACGTCTGCCAAAAAGCACCTGAACAGCGTGGAAACACCAACTAGCGTTTGCTCAGTTTCACGGCTGTAAAAGGAGCCTGAGAACGCGACACTAAGTCCTGGCGCACCATCCACTCTTGCTAGGAATCTGAACTCACGCCTGGACCCTCGTGCCTAAGGAGACACATCAGACAACCGTCTGTAGGGGCCCTACAGGGGCTACAGTCTCGGGAGCCAGTGAAGACCCCACCCCGGACGTCGCTAGTGTCAGAAAGCCAAATCCACTCAGTGAGAAAAGGCCGCCACTCATTCCTGATGCAACATACTGAATTAGGAAGAATGCACCATACTCCCAGAGCACAAATAACTGCCTTTAATGTGCCTTTCTGGGTAATTTCAAATTCTTAAAGCAGAAAAGTACTTTGTTACACATTATTTAGATTTCAAAACAAATTTGAAATTTAAAAAAAAGGCAATTTAAATTACTAGCAGGTAAGTTAAAACTTCAGTTATATAGCTTCTCTACGGGAGCAAAACTCCAGCGAACAAACCGCCTCCGACTCTCAGGTGGGGACAACGGGAAGGCCGAGGGCCAATCTCGCCGTCAGGCTGAGGCGCATGCCTCCCGTGCAGGTCTGCCCCCTTGTCCTCTCCACCCGACTGTGCCCAGGTCGATAAGCCCTCCCAGTGCCATGCAGTCACCAGGCCATTCCTGGTAATGAGCTTAGCACAGCGCCTGGCACAGCGAGGGCTCAACACTGGACAGGGCACACAGCGGAGGGTGAATGCTCTGGCCTCTGGAGTCAGCCTGCACGGCCTGCAGTCCTGCTCAAATCTTTACTGTGTCCCTCTGGGTCAGCTAACTCAATGTCTCCGGCCTTAGTCCTATCATCTGTAAAATGGGGATTATAACAGAGCCACTGTGAGTAAAGGAGGAAATACAGGCTTAGAAACAGCACAGCAGAGTAAGCACTTAGGAAATGCTACCTGTCACTATTATATTCTTCCATTACCCAGAATTCTAGTATTAAGGTGGTTTCTTCCCCAAATAATTCTGGATCCCAAGATGCACATACTCCGGTGCTAGAATCTACCGCTGACAATGTGCGAGGCTTTAGGAGTGCCCTCTGGGGGCCAGGCACCACACGCAACCACCAACCAGGTCGGGTGCTGCCTTTGCTCTACCAACGACAAACTGAGTCACACAGCTTGGAAGCAGGGGCACTGGAACCAGACTGCCTGGGGTCAATCCAGGGCCACCTCTGGGGTCAGGCAGAACATTCCCACTGGCCCGGAACTAGACTTGTGCCCAGGACAGCACAGCCTGATGCCAGCTCTGCCACTGCCGCTGGGTTCCTCAAACGGGGAGTCACCGAGCCCATCCCCTGGGCTGGTTCTGAGGGTTACAAGAGGAGTTATAAGGCGGAGAGAGGAGCGCCACACACAGAAACCACGGTGTTTGCTAAGGGGTGCTGTTCCCCACCCCAGCTCAGTGCGTACCTGATAGGGGGTCAGGCTGTGCAGGGGATGAAGCGGTTTCGGCGCGGGGGGCTGCAGCTGGCCAAGGTAACCCAACAAGGCCAAGTCCCGAAGGATTCTGTTATGCGACTCTCTGCAAAGCAAACCAGGAGGAGGTGAGGAGAGCCCCCGACAGGCCCCCCGCCCCCCTCACCTGTCATTACGTAGATCCATTTGCACCCTGGAACCCGCACACCCTGCCTCTCTCTAAACCCGTGGGACGCGGAGCAGGGAGACGCTCCTCGAGGGAGCCCACTCTGGACATCCCCACGGGAAAATGACGGACTGTTCCCCCCACAACTGCGCTGGAGGCTGAAAGTGTGACAGGGTTTACTGCTCGGAAGGAATCGCGGGAGAAGGCGCGTTAAACGGATTAAAGGAAGAAAGGAAGAAAACAGATTCTCTAGCCACGATGGCTGACTCACCGATTTCTTGGAGTTTTTCTGAACGCAAAGTCCGACTGGACGCACATCAGCTTATGTCCAGAAAATGCCACCGGGCTCTCCTTCTCTTCGTCACCAAATTCCAAACTGTCCGCAAATTCCGGCAGGTAGAAGCCTCGGTCTCTGACCTTGGCCTTGCTCTTGGTGTACAAGCCGTCCATGTCGTCGACGTAGGAGGGGGTGAGTTGTGGCATGAATCTGCTCCGGCCAGAACTGAACTGAACCACGTGGCTGGGGGACAGCAGGCGGATCAGATCAACGAGAAGCAAAAGGCCCTGATCTACGGGGAGGAGAGGACGTGAGCGTCAGAGCCCAGAACAACGCCGTGTCGTTCCGAGACGGTGCCCCAGCCACAGGTCCCACGAGTCCTTTCCTGCCCCACGGCCTCAGGGGCCTTACCTGTCACCCAGCCCATCGTGTTGATGATGAGCGGGAACTCTCTCTTGTAGGAGCTGAACACATACTTGATGATCTCAATGTAATTCTCATAGTTGTTTTTACAGTTAGATTTCCCAAAATACACCATTTTCTGCGGTGTCCTCTGGTGGGTGAAAGGCGGTCCTAAGAAGAAAGATAACAGTAATGAATCCATGCCTTGGCCAGTGTTCCTCATTGGTTAGAATGTCAGGCCAAGCACCAACGGGTCTCGGGTTCGATTCCTACTCAAGGGCACAATCATGGGTTGCAGGTTCTATCCCCAGAACGGTCAGGGCATACGCAGAAGGCAACCAATCAATGCGTCTCTCTCACATAGATGTCTCTCTCTTTCCCCCTCCCTCCCACTTTTTCTAAAAACTCAATTAAAAAAATAACAAAAAAAGCAATGTGAGATTCTGGTTTGGATTTTGAACCAGAGGAGATTAGTGGGTAACTTGTTAATTTTGAATAAAATCTGTATGTTAATTAATAGCATCGTATCAATGTCAATTTCCTGGTTTAGATCGTTGTATAGGATTAAATAAGATGTTAATATTAAAGGAAGCTGCGTTTCTAACTCACACATAACAAAATGGACAGTAGGTCCATTTACTAAAATGGAACCCCACAAAGTGTTGTAGTTTATTTTTTAATGTTTGGAGGCTGGACAAACAGTTACGGGAAGACCAGGAGTTTGGAGGGGTATGCTGACATTTATATTTTATACTTCTATATCCTTTGATTTTTTTGGTTAAGTATTATTACTCTCATATTTTATAACACCAGAACATTTAAGAATCTACAATACGTACCTAGAAGCGGTTCTGTGATGTTAAGTAAAGAAATACAGCCCGGAGGAGTAAATTCTGTCTGTCCCAGGTCACATTCCAAATAGTCAACGCAGGAAATACTAAAAATTCATAAGGAAATCTTAACTAGCTTTACTATGTGGGAATAATAAATCAGATCTTAGGATTTCATGTGCTGTATTAGAGGCCCAGCGCGTGAACTGTGCGCGGGTAGGGCCCTAGGCCGAGCCTGCAATCAGGGCCATCTTCCGCCCACTCGCCAGTCCCCAGTCCCACCCCACCGCCAACACCCACCCCGGCTCCCCATTCGCCATCCGGCAACTGGAGCCTGTGGGCCAGGGGAGGGACCAAGGTCTGCCTTCCGCCCGCTTGCCAGTCCCCGGGCCCACCCTGCCACCCTGCCACCCCCACCCGGTTCCCCATGGTTCCCTCTTGGCCATCCAGTGATCAGAGCCTGCGAGCTGGGGGGAGGGATTGAGAGGTGGTCAATGCACCTCAAAGCGACTGGTCTATCGGTCGTTCTGGTCACCCTTTCGTTATATAGGATGGCTGTCATCCACCCTCGGCAGGCTTTTGGATGGATTGCTCAATCCATATACTACAATGTCTAAAGGGGACACGTGACGGGTCAGTGTCTGTTCATACTATGGCACATCGCCATCTTTCCTAAAATGTTACCTGTAAAGGGCAGCGGAGCTGACCTACTCTGAATCTCAATGTGGACAAATACAGATGCTGAGACCAAGTGACCCTCCCCAAAGCACGCTGACAGGCAGCTCAGCACCCAGAGCCATCGCTTAGCCGAGCTGCTGGGCAGAGAGTTGTAAATACTCTCCTGAGAAGTCAAGAGGCATCCCCACCCAGTTTCCTAAATCCAAGTGCCTACTTCATGCCCCAAATCGAGCAACCTGTCAAAACAAGAACACGCTCACCTGTTCAATAGCTGGTTAATCAGGTACCTATTAAACGTCGACTTCCCGACGTCCTGAGAGCCACAGACCAGGATGATGGGGCAGCCGTCCACTTCCTCTGGAGGTGAGACAAACATGGCCTTCGAGTTAGCCTTCTCCCTAGGGCTCTACTCATGGGAACCGGGGCCCTGGCGGGAGCCTTCACCCTTATCAACTTCTCACTCACCACAGGCGGCGCTGACCAGCTCCTCCAGGGCCGACAGGACGCTCTCGGTGAACTGAAGGCCATTTTTTTTCTTCTCTCTTTTAATGCCCACAGACCTCAAGGCGAAATACTCCGAGTTAATCTGGAGAGTTGTCCTCTGAAATTAACAACAGCAACTTTTAGAAAATATGGAAACTAATGCGGCCTTTCCCCTCAGTTCTAAATTAATAAATTAATAAGCCTCATGTAACGGTGGGCTACAAAAGGTAAATGGTATCCCCGCCTTTTCCCAACCCTTGTCAACTCTCCTAAAGCACCAGCGCCTGTTCCCACAGCTTATGCTTACTTCCCAGCCGCCATGGCCCCGAGGACACGCCCGGGAGAATGAACACGTGTGAGAGGGATTGCCAGATGGAAAAGGGAACTGGAGACCGCAGGCCAAGAGCAGGCTGGGTATCTGAACGAAGTCAAGGCAGTATTCCAAACAGAGCCAACAGACAGAGTCTACGCAGACAGAGCGGAAAGGACATGGAAGGCAGGTCCACGACGCCCGACGGTGTCCTGGAAGCACCAGGAAACCGAGGGAAAGCCACGCGGGGAACAGGAGCCCGCTCCCTCGGAAGCAGCTGGAGCTGGGACGGAACACACCACCGTGTGGAAGAGGACCCCGGAAGAGACCCGCCAGGATCACAAGGAAAGGACTCATAAAAGGAACGAGAGCCCGCCTGGCACAAAGCCTTGCTATCAGCAGCTCTGGATTCTAGAAAACGAGGGAGCAGGCCTTCAGCTTTGACACCAATGACCACACTGTCTCGGCCTCACGGAGCGCAGTTCTTGGGAGGGTCTCGGGCTCAGAACTGGAACCTTCCATTTCTAACTCCATCAAGCCCCACCTTGAGGCTTTTGGATCCCCTTCTGCTCAAAGCTCCAAATTCACATTTCCAACTTCTCTGCTGAATTCTGGACTCGACACCCAACAGGCGCCTCGAAGCCCACACATCTACACCCGCTCCTGCAGTCACCCCGTCTCAGTTAATAGAAACGCCAAGCACCCAGGCGGCGAGCCCAAAGGCCTGGTTAGTCCTTGATTCTTCCTCCTACCTCACCGTACTGTCTGTCCAACAACCTCATGGGTTAGATTCAATTTATTGGCTCATGGGAGGCAATTAAAGTAAAAACTGGACTTAAAAAAATATATATATTTTATTGATTTTTCACAGAGAGGAAGAGAGAGGGATAGAGAGTTAGAAACATCGATCAGCTGCCTCCTGCACACGCCCCACTGGGGATGTGCCCGCAACCAAGGTACATGCCCTTGACCGGAATCGAACCTGGGACCTTTCAGTACGTAGACTGATGCTTTATCCACTGAACCAAACCGGTCAGGGCAAAAACTGGACTTTAAGAAATTAGCAGCAGGGCCAGCAAAATAGACAGGTGAGAAAAGAGAGCTGGGAGGAAGTATAAATACATGGAAATTACGAATTCCCAGTTTAGAGAACACTTACACGGTCTCATGTTAATAAGTCAAGATACAAGATAACCATCTTTTTAAAACGCCAAAAAGCACTTAACCGACTACAACATAAAATGATGGCTTTTGCTGGGGAATTAAACTAAGGGGGGCCCTTTTCAGGATATACCTTTCCACAGCGACTATTTTTAAAAAATATATTTTACTGATTTTTTATAGAGAGGAAGGGAGAGGGGTATAGAGCTAGAACATCAATGCGAGAGAAACATCGATCAGCTGCCTCCTGCACACCCCCCACTGGGGATGTGGCCACAACCACAGCACATGCCCTTGATGGGAATCGAACCTGGGACCTTACAGTCCGAAGGCCAACGCTTTATCCACTGAGCCACACCGGTCAGGGCGACAGCGACTATTTTTACTGAGCACATGTATCACAACCTGTAGGACATACAGCACCAGGCAGGCAGGCCTCCGAGGGGAGCACCCACACACGCATGTGACAGGACTGTTTTGGCGAAAGTAATTTGCCAAACTCAGAATGAAAACTGGCTTTACCTCTTGTTCAAAAACGTAAGATAAGCCCGGGTGGCTGCTTATGAAGTTCACAGTGGCGTTTTTCAGGGTTTCCAGCATCACAATGGAACACAGAGGAGAAAAGTTCTTCATCAGCCAACACCTGTCGTCTGCAAAGAGAGAATTCAACTCCCTTACAAAGAGCGACTCCACTAAACCCTGTGCCCTTCAGGATACCCTCTCTCGGCTGGACTGTGAGCTTTCTGAGGGCAGACATGTTTGAGAGCCTTTTTCAGAGGGAAAGGCCCCTCTGTGTGCACGAGAGGAGCACACCCGGGGTGAGAAGTCAATCCAGGTTTGGCACCTACTAGCTGTGTGGCCTTGGGCAACGTTTCGCCTGTAAAATGGTGACACAAAATGGTGAAAAGTCACCCTCAGGACTTTTGTGAGGGTTATTTTTATCATTCTCATCTGAGGATATACTTAGTTAACTAATTATTTACTTTTATCAATCCTCACCCGAGGATATTGTTTCCATTTATTTTTAGAGAGAGTGGAAGCGCAAGAGGGAGAGAGAGAAGGAAGGGGAGTGGAGAGACACGGATGTGAGAGACGCACATCAATCGGTTGCCTCCCGGACCTGCCTGGGGATCAAGCCTGCCACAGTGGTATGTGCCCTTGGCCAGAACTGAGCCTGAGACTCTCCGGTTAGGGGGGTGGGATGTGATGCTCTAACCACTGAGAAAAACCAGCTAGGCTGTTTAGAGAGAGAGGAAGGGAGGGAGGGAGAAGGAGAGGGAGAGAGAGAAACATTGATGGTATGTGCCCTGACCAGGAATGGACCCCCCTCCCCCAAATCCCGTGGTATAAAAGATGATGATCCAACAAACTGAGCCTCCTGGGCAGGCTGTGCGGGTTGAGGAGATCTAGTGAAGTGTGCAACGCCCAGGCCATAGAACACATCTCATTACGGCGCATCCTCAGCAGAGGACCCAGTTCTTCTCATTACCCCGGTTAAGATGAGCTCTGAGCAAAGTTCGGGCTTCTCGCTTCATCTCCTTCTTGCTTTTCTCAGGCGTCGAGTAATGAACAGCACTGAGAGCCAGGCGCGAGTGGGTGTAGGTAGAGAAGACGTCCTGGGAAGGCTGGCCCTGGCTGATGGTGAAGCCGAACACCTGCACCTGCCCGTAAAGGCAAGTCACGCGGCAGGTGCCGCTAAAGGTAAAAACCTAGCGGGGAAAGAGAAGAAAAGAAGCAACATTACGGATTCTGTTACCAATGCCTGGATTTTCGAAAACCCTCATTGCTAGCCACATGTCAAAAGGTGACAGATCTCTAAGTTACAGAACACACTGCAGTGGGTGACTTTCAGGTACTTAATGCTTTTGACCTCCGGTGACATCCCACGCAGCTACAGACAGCTGGTGAACAGGAACCCACGGAAAACGGGGGGGGAGGGTCCCACGAACCCTGCTCTGCTGTCCTCAGGCTCTTTGCCCGCCAAGATGCTGCGTGGCTGGCTTTTATTTCCCCCCTGCACTGGGGGGGGGGGGGTGGCTCCCCGACCAGAGTCCAAGTGAAGAGCAGGGATCCTGCCGTCAGGCTGCGGGGGTCGGATCCGACTACTGGGTTTCTTTTGGGCAGTTACCTAAGCTAACCCCCCCACCCTTTCTTCCTCTGTCAACATCCCTCGCCATCGCGGCAATGACTCCAGGGCAGCTGGTGGTGGTCCACGGGTTCATTCAGCCAAGACACTCAGCACACGCTGAGCCCGGCGTTCTTGGGCACCATGATCAGAGCCATCGCCGTTCAAGTCCCTTTCAGCTCTGAAGGCCCGCATCCCGCAGAGCGGGGTCCTTCTCACCCTGTGCCCAGCACCCCCACGGTCGTCCCCGGCCCGTCACCCGCCCTCCCCCTGCGCCCGCCGGGCTCTCTGGGCGCTCGACTCACCTGTTCCCGCGGCAGCAGCAGCAACGCGCGGCCCGGGCCGGCCGGACGCAGCGGCGGGATGGGGAGGTTCGCGGGGCAACTCGGGGCGGTGTCCTCGTCCTCGTCCGAGGTCGGGCTGGAGGTCCGGCTGGGGGTCGGTCTGGGGACCGGGCTGGGCACCGCGGTCTTGGGCCCCGGGACAGCCGTTGAGCGCGACGCCAGCCAGCTGCCCTCCCGCCAGCCCGCGCCGGCCGCCTGGGCTTGCAGCAGCCGCCGCCGCCTCCGGCCGCACCAGCGCAAGAGCCGGAGCCGGCGGCGGGGCCGGCGGCTGAGGATGAGCTGGGGCCGGGCCTTGCGGGACCGCGCCCACGTGGAGCGGAAGGGTCCCCGCTTCTGCAGCTGCAGGGTGTCCGCCATGCTGGTCGACCGCGCTGGCGGCGTGAGAATCTCGCGAGATCTCATTGCCCCGCCCCGCGGCCCGGGGAGCGTCGGAAAGAAGCAGCCTGGGAGCAGCGGGCGCCCTCTGCCGGCGGCCCGGCGCCACCGCCGCCACCTCAAAGGCTCCGGCGGGCCAGCGGGGTGTCCGCGAGCGACACCTGGGCTACCGATAAAGAGGTGACATGTGCCCTGGCCCGGTGGCTAGGCTGGTTGAATGGGCGTCCTGTGCACCAAGAGGTTGCGGGTTCCAACCCTGGTCTGGGAGCCTGTGGGAGGCACAAATCATTAAATATATCCTCGGGTGAGGATTTGAAAAACACACACATGTGCGTCTCGGTTGCGCTTCCAGTCTGGGCGAGCGTGGGGCGCTACCTCTTCAAGCCTGAAAGCGCGGCGGCGGGCAACCCGCAGCCGGAACCTCAGGACGCGGCCAGAACCGGAGGAAACCCCGCACCCAGCTGGACGTTGCAAGGCAGCCCTGGGAGGCGGCCGCTGACGGAAGTTCAGGGCCTGGCCCCGCCCCATTTCGCTTTCTCATCTCATTGGTCGTCTTCTTCGTGGCCCCGCCCCCCAAACGCTACCGCTAAAACTCTGCGCCTTTCACGTGTTCCACCTCGGCGGGCGTGGATGACGTCACGTCCGGCGGCGGCGGCGACGGCTGCGTCTCAGCTCCGAGCTGTCGGCCGGGTACTTACGCCCGGGCAGTTGGCGGGTGGGGCAGTGGAGAGGACGCGTCTGGAATCGGTGGGGCCGGCGCTGGGAGGACCGGCCCGGGTGAGAAGGGCGGAGTGCGGGCGAGAGAGGGAAGGGCCGCGGCCGCTTTAAGTCCGGCCGCTCGGGAGCCGTGGGAGCGGCGTGGGCTTCGCTCACCTGTCTGCAGCCACAGCCTTCCCCTGCCGCGGGTCCTCTCGCTGTGCCAGGCTGATCAGTTCGTGCTGATCCGTTGCGCCTTCCCCCCAAATTTAATCCCTTACATCAGCGCCCCTTGACGACCCTGCCCTGTGTCCCACCAAGCCATGCCTCGTCGCCCCACCAAGTCCCCTTTGCGCCCCCGCCACCCACTCTCTGGCCAACCCTCACGTGACCCCCGCCCCCGGGGAAGCTTTCAGTCTGTTGCCGTCTCTGCATGCACACCCTCGTCTCCATCTGAGCTCTCGTGGTGCTAAATGTGACGTCTAGTGGAAGCCACCTCCCCTCTCTCACTTCGCAAACCCAAGGGCTTTCTCTTTTACTCCTGGGTCGTGCTGACCAGGATGTCGCTTCTGCCTTCCTCCTCTCCAGACAGATCATGGATGGTTCCTTCATCCAGCACAGCGTGAGGGTCCTGCAGGAGCTCAACAAGCAGCGGGAGAAGGGCCAGTACTGCGACGCCACCCTGGCCGTGGGGGGACTGGTGTTCAAGGCCCACTGGAGTGTCCTCGCCTGTTGCAGCCACTTCTTTGAGAGCCTCTATGGAGTTGGCTCTGGCGGCAGCGTTGTCCTCCCTGCTGGCTTCGCTGAGATTTTTGGCCTCTTGTTGGACTTCTTCTATACTGGGCACCTCGCCCTCACGTCAGGGAACTGCGATCAGGTGCTCCTGGCCGCCAGGGAGCTGTGTGTGCCCGAGGCTGTGGAACTGTGCCAGAGCTTCAAGCCCAAAACCTCGGTGGGACAGGCACCAAGTGGCCAGAGTGGGCTGGAGAAGCCTGCCCCCCAGGATGTAAGCAGCCACCCCAAGGAGCCAGCAGGCGTGGAGGAAGAGGAAGCCTCAAGGGCGGTGGGTCAAGTCCCCAGGGATCAGGAGCCCAGCGGCAGCACCAGCCCTCAGAGGCCCCAGCTTGGTCTCCCTGCTCCAACTGAGAGCCCGCCCCTGCGTGGGAAACTCAAGCAGACCCTGAAGCCTTGTCCCCCAGAGGACAAGGAGCCTGAGGATTGCAAAGTGCCCCCAAGGCCCTTTGAGGCTCAAGGTGCCCAGCTGCAGGGCAGGAGCAGTGAGGTACCGGATGGCGGCTGCTGGGAATGGGGAAGTGGGTGCCGGGGGAAGAGAGTGACACTTTCCTGGCATAAGCTGGACCCCAAAGTAGAATGTTATGTGGTTTTAAAACAGGCTTTTGCCAAACACGGGAAGCTGGCCTTGCCCTGCGCCTCAGCTGTCCGTGGTTGCCAGCTTCTTGGCGTGGAGTGGGCGGCATCGGGGTTGCAGATGTTTCCCAGGGTAGTGGAACCCAGCCACTTCCAGTTCCCCACGATAGAGCACCTGCCTCTGAGTGTGAGATTCTGATGCTGTCCACGCCGGGAGCCCTGATGGAACAGTCACAGGCGTGGGGGCTGGTCTGGGGATGTGCCGGGTGGGCCTTGGGATGGAACTGGATGGAGCTGGCTGCAGCCACCCCAGGGGCCCTGCTTGACTAACTGGGTGATGTGCCTCCTGCTGCTGCTTCTCTAGTGGGAAGTGGTGGTTCAAGTTGAAGGTGACGTGGATGGCGACTGTGTTTCTGAGACGGAGACCGTGCTGACCAGGAGGAAATCAAACGTCCTCCGAAAGCCCTGCCCTGCCGAGCCAGCCCCGAGCGCAGGCGCCCTGGCAGCCAAGCCCCCCGAGAAGAGGAAAGGTAGAGCAGTGCCGGTTGAATGCCCCACGTGTCATAAGAAGTTCCTCAGCAAATATTACCTGAAAGTCCACAACAGGTGAGCACTGTTTTCCTACTTGCTTTTCCTGTCTGCCATTCCCGTGTTGGGGCGGGGCCTGTGCTCCACACTTCTGGGCCATGGAGGGCCAGGGGCTCCATCTCAGACCCACATGACGAGGGAGCTGTAGCGTCCACTAAGGAAGCCCGACGCCCAGGAGCTGTTGTAACGGGAAGTACCGGTGAGCACAGCTGAACGACGTCCCTCCGACATGCAGCACGTTCCAGTGCTCAGCCCCACACGTCGCTGCTGCTGCTGCGGCTGCTGCCGCCGCCGCGACAGGCGTGGAGCGTGCCCGTCGCTGCCCCAGGTTCTCCGGGGCCTCGGGGATGGCACCCAGGTGACCTGCCGCCCAGCCCTGCTGCTCCTCAGCCCAAGACATCACTGGTCCACTGGGAATTTCTGGCCCGATTGGGCCACACGGGTTTCCTCAGTGTGACACGCTGGGAAGCACCGGCGACCGGCAGAGTTGGAGGAGGGGGGAGGAGGAGACCTGTTCACCCCCTGCTTTGAGGCAGTTGCCGCCAGTGCAGTCTTTGGGGAAGGCCAGTGTGGGAGACACCCGGGGGTGACCACATCTGCCTGGTCACTCCCCGTGTAAGCACTGTCCCACACACACTCCCCCCCGCCCCCCGTGGGCGGCAGGGGGTGATGGCCACCTGAGGTCCTTGTGCTGGGGACAGGGACAGAGGATGAGAGGAGCGGGCAGGTTGCAAGAACTGCCGGTGCCTCATAGGCTCTGAGGTGGACAGTTGCCTGCCAGTAGCGGACGAGACTGTTCTGGGTGTCGGAGTCCTTAGTGAACAAATCAGAGGCCGGGGGACCTTGCCTTCCACTGGGGCAGCCTAGACGGCCACCTGCCAGGCAAGTCCCTTCACAAGTGCAAGGTGGGAAGTGCTGCGGAGAGGAGAGGCCAGCAGCGCCAGGCCTGGGGAGCGGGGTGGGCAGGTTGTAGCTGGAAAGCAGGTGAGGAGGGTCGCCGAGAGGAAGCTGGGGAGAGTTCAGGCTGAGAGAAGAGCCAGAGCAGGGGCCATGGGGTGGGGGTGGCTCAGTGGGTTGGCGAACTCTATGGCAGAGAGACCTGGGGAGTGAGGCCAGCAAGGTAGGGGGGTGGCCGCTGTACCCCAGGCCCTCAGGCCTTTTCTCAGGTGGAAATAGGAGGCGTTGAGGGTCCTGAGATCTGCCTGCTTACGGTGCCTCTGACAGCTGCCAGGAGGCTGGTGTGGGGCCAGGCAGGAGGCTCAGGCCAGGCCCAGGCCCTGTGTGGCGCCTAGGGGTTGCCGGAGGGGAGGCGCAGTGGTCAGCTGCGGCCATAGTTTTGAAGGTGGAGCCCACAGGAGTTCCAGGCGATGGAGCGCTTTCTCCGGGATGTGGACCCAGGGATTGTTTCTGCCTTCAGAGACGGGCACGGCCCGGGGCGGCCCCGGGGCTGGAGCTGGGAGGAAGGGACGGAAGGAGGGAGGTTTCTCTCTCCACCTGCAGGTTCACCAGCCGCGGGGTGAGCCACTGGGAGCCAGTGGGAGCACTGGGTGAGGGTGAGGTGGGAAGTCACTCAGCCCCACACCCCCTTTGGCTTCTGGCAGGAAACACACTGGGGAGAAGCCCTTCGAGTGCCCCAAATGTGGGAAGTGCTACTTCCGGAAGGAGAACCTGCTGGAGCACGAAGCCCGGAATTGTATGAACCGCTCCGAGCAGGTATGTGGCTGGCCCAGGTGCCCACGTGGCCTCCGTCCTGCCCTCGGGAGGGCCCTGCAGACTTAGATGGGACGGTCAGCGCGAGAGCTGCATGGTCCTGGGGTGCCGTCAAGTCGGCTGCCTGCTGTTCCAGGTGGGGACACAGGTCCCCAGAGTGGAAGGGCAACCCAGAAGGCATTGGGGTTTGCCTGCCAGGCCTGTGGGCTTCGGAGAAGGGGTACCTTGTTGGGGGGCTGGCTGCTGGGAAAGGCCACCTGGCCACTCTCTTCACCCCCACATCCTGCCCTTGTCTTCCTAGAGGACTGTTGCCAGGCCAGGGGCCGCAGGGAAGGCCGCTGGCCCTTGCCCCCAGCCTGCTGGGCTGAGCAGGGCCTGGTGTGGAGGGTCTGAACAGCCAGGGTCAGGGCAGGCAGATTACGTGTCGCCCTCTCCCACCCTAGCGGCCCCCTCCTCGGGCAGACTCCTCCCAGCAGCCAGTGGAAGCCCGGGCAGAGGCCGCCGGCCGTCGCAGGCAGAGGCCCCCGCTGATGCCAGCCATGCTTGCCCCTCACACTGCCAGGTCTTCACGTGCTCCGTGTGTCAGGAGACCTTCCGCCGGAGGATGGAGCTGCGGGTGCACATGGTGTCCCACACAGGGGAGATGCCCTACAAGGTCAGGCTCGGCCTGTCCCCAGGGCCGTGGGCCACGGGCAGCCCCAGGATCCCCCCCACCGGGTGCCTCCCCCTTGCAGCTTCAAGGAGCCCCATCTTCTCTGCCCATCCAGTGCCCCACACCTTCAGGCTGGGCCACTAGTCCTTTTGGGCCCTTGTTTCTTTCCATAGAGGGCTAGCTCAGCATCCCTGCGGGCATGCATGGGGCGCCTTCCCAGCATGTGCATCACCCAGGTCAAGGGGCCTTCCAGCTGAGGCCCTGCCCTCTGTCCCCCCACAGCCCAGGGGTGGCCGGGTCATGGTGCGGGCTGCCTCAGGTGCCTGCGGCTTGTCTTCCAGTGCTCCTCCTGCTCCCAGCAGTTCATGCAGAAGAAGGACTTGCAGAGCCACATGATCAAGCTGCACGGGGCTCCCAAGCCCCACGCTGTGAGTGACTGGCAGTGCCAAGGGCTGGGCCAGCGCGCTCAGACGCTGGGACCATAGCTGCTCTGCGGTTTCTGCCTTGCGGGGTGTCCCGGGGGTGGGGGGTGCGGGCTCTTGGGCAGCCCTGCCCTGCCCTCACCCTGTTCCCTCTGTCCGGTCCCTTCTGCCCTGCAGTGTCCCACCTGTGCCAAGTGCTTCCTGTCCCGGACAGAGCTGCAGCTGCACGAGGCTTTCAAGCACCGGGGAGAGAAGCTGTTTGTGTGTGAGGAGTGTGGGCACCGGGCCTCGAGCCGGAACGGCCTGCAGATGCACACCAAAGCCAAGCACAGGTGGGGGTTGGCCCGGCTTCCCCTGGGCCTGGCCCTGCAGGCAGAATGTGCTGACACAGGGGTCAGAGCGCCCTCCCCGAGTGTGGTGCCTGCAGGGGCAGCAGAGGGCTGAGCAAGTTTGCCAGACAGAGTGGGGGAGGGGACTCCGGGCTAAGACAAGGCCCTGTACCTCTCTGGGCAGAAGCTGGTGGCCCTTTGCTGGCACTGCCCAGGCCCCTCATCGAAGCCTTGGCTCCTGCAGAGTGGCTCAGGCCTCGCTGTTTCCTTGGCTCGGGCTTGGGGGGCTCTCGGCTACAGTGGAGTGAAGGGGGCCCCTTCCCTCAGTGATGGCCTCTGTCTGTGTCCCACCCGCACAGGAACGAGAGGCCCTACGTCTGCGAGTTCTGCAGCCACGCCTTCACCCAGAAGGCCAATCTCAACACCCACCTGCGCACACACACGGGCGAGAAGCCCTTCCAGTGTCACCTGTGTGGCAAGACCTTCCGCACCCAAGGTGAGGCCGGCCTGCCCTCCCTGTCCCGGGCCGGGGCCCCAGGCTGACCCTCGTCTTGCCCCACAGCCAGCCTGGACAAGCACAACCGCACCCACACTGGCGAGAGGCCCTTCAGCTGTGAGTTCTGCGAGCAGCGCTTCACCGAGAAGGGGCCCCTGCTGAGGCACGTGGCCAGCCGGCACCAGGAGGGCCGCCCCCACTTCTGCCAGATCTGTGGGAAGACCTTCAAAGGTACCTCACCCCCACTTCCTGGCAAGCCCTGGCGGAGGAGAGGGCCCGCGTCTGCATTGCTTGCCCACTTGGAGCCAGAGGTCTCCACTGGGAGAGGCCGGGGCGGCGTGGCTCCCCCTCGGCAGGGACCTTCTTGCCGCCGGGTCTCCCCGTCCCCTGGAAGGTCTGGGGGTTGCTGTCCAGCAGTGATAATGGAGCAGGGGCTGTGCCTCAAGCGCAGGGGGTGCAGCAGGGAGGCACTGTAGGTGGCAGGGCCCCAAGCAGCGGTTGGAAGCCCGCAGGACTTCCAGCTCAGGCCAGGACCCCGTCGTGTCCCCGTTTCCCGCCCTTGTAATGCCTCTCCTGGGGGGCCCTTCCCTCATCAGCCGTGGAACAGCTGCGTGTGCATGTCCGGAGGCATAAAGGCGTGAGGAAGTTCGAGTGCACCAAGTGTGGCTACAAGTTCACCCGGCAGGTAGGCCTGGGGTCACCTCCTCCTCCCCCCTCTCGGGCCTCCCAGCCCAGCCCTGAGCCCCCCAACCCCTAGGCCCACCTGCGGAGGCACATGGAGATCCACGACCGTGTGAAGAACTACAACCCGCGGCAGCGAAAGCTCCGGAACCTGGTCATCGAGGACGAGAAGGTGGTGGTGGTAGCGCTCCAGCCGCCCGCCGAGCTGGAGGTGGGCTCAGCCGAAGTCATCGTGGAGTCCCTGGCCCAGGGCGGCCTGGCCTCCCAGCTCCCCGCCCAGAGACTGTGCGCGGATGAGGGCTTCCCGGGCGCCATGGAGCCTTCGCTGCTCATCACAGCTGCCATTCCCGAGGACTGTGACTCGTAGCCTCCACCCACCGCCACGGCCCTGCCCCCAATAAACCTCATGGCTCCACGCTGCGCACTCGTCTCAGCCCACCCCGCAGTCGGGCCCAGTCCCTAGAGGACACGGCCTGAGCCCAGCTTTTGCCACTCGGACTCAGCAGAGGGCACCCTGGTGGGGAATTTGGGAGCCAAGCCTGTGGCCCCCATCCCTCGTTCAGTTGGTTACAGCATGGGGAGCAGGGAGCAGACCCCACAGGAGCACGCTTCCCTGAGCCCGGGGGTCAGCCAGCACCCCCACCCTCCCCCACTCCGTCCGTGGCCTCGCTGGTTCAAGACTCCCGCCGGGGAGCGTGCAGCTGAGCGTAACGGGCCTGAGGCCGGCGAGTGGCTGAGGAAGCTCCTCCCGGCCCGGGCTGGTGAGGGTGTCCAGGAGGCCTGGGCGCAGACGTGGCCAGCCAAGGGGTGAAAGGTCCCCGCTCCTGTGACAGGGACAGGAGTGGGTGCTGCTCCTCATGGGTGTGGGAGGCATTATTAGCACTGCCCTGGGGCAAGTCACTAGCCGCGTCATTTCATCTTTTACGGAATTAGTAACAGTACACGCTTCATAGATGGGATTCAGGGAGAGTGCCCCCATTTTGCAATCCTGCTAGATCGCAACCCCCCAGACCTTCACTGGGCCGATGCTGCTCTTAGGACGCCTCACTTGGAGCCTGGCATCTGGGGCCCGCCAGCAGGAGCTCCGACAGGCCAAACCTGCAGCCTCTACATTCCAGCCCTGAAGTCAGTGTCACCTCTGCAGACCCACAGGGCATCAGAGTCTGGCCTCCAGCTGCCCCCAGGGGAGAGCGCTGCTGTTTGGGAGGTGGCAGCAACGGTCCTGACCCCGAGAGCCTGAGTCACTCCAGAGACCCTTCCTGGAAGGTTCCTGAAACGTGTGCTAAGTCCTGGGGTTTGAGGAACTCCTTGACCACTAGGGAGCTCAAGTAATGAGCAGGTGCAAGGACTGACGGCGGTTCAGCAAGTGTTGAAAAGGCAAAGTACGGCCTCAAAAGGCCCCTTCCTGGCGCAGGCGCTGGCCTATTCCTTGGGTTCAGAAGGGCCTGCTTTTTAGCAGAGGCGAGTCCTTCCCGGGCACCCCTACCCGGGCCCAGGTTCACTCACTGCAGAGAGGATCAGGCTGGACTGGGGGAGGGGCGGGGCCTGGACACACACCCCCTGTGGCCACCTCCTCTTCAGACCTTGTAGTCGTCCAAGATGAGAAAGGGACTGGAAAACTGCCCCTTGCCCAGCACTGTGTCACATGTGTGGCCTCCGGCCCAAGGTGCCAGCAGAGTAAAGGCAATGACACCAAGTGTATAGGAAACATTTTTATTTCAAAAAGTATCGAAGGCGCCCTAAAACCCTGCAGCATTCTGGACATGACATCTGCCTCCAGAACAGACAATAAATACACACACCCACCCGCCCTCCGGGGCTGGCCCTGGGTGCCGACGGGGGAGGGTCACTAAAGTCATAAATACAGAACACATCAGGTCAGCATTAAATGCCATCCCCGAGCTCATAACTTAATTTGTCTTGGAGACTGATAAAAGGGTGTGTCCCCCACACACATAGTCCCACCCCTAGGTGGCCCAGCTCTCTGTCCCCAAGTCAGTGTACATTCATCTGCAAGTGGTGGGGGCTTCCCAGCCTGAACCCTGGCGGGGGAGGGGGGAGGCGCAGGGCAGGGAGCGCACGTCTGAAGGCTCATCCTGATCCCCAGACCCCTTCGCGCCTCCCACGGTGCCTGACTCACTGTGGGGACGACCCCACGGGGATGGGAAGGGCTGGCTGTGAGCTGTGGCCGCCCACCATGTGTCTGGAACACGAGGTCTAACCCACCGCGACGACCACACCAGCAGGGCCCAGCCAGCAGCCCTGGAGGCCACAGGCTTCCTCCCAGAACCGGTGCCACTGGCCGACGCAAGGGTCTTCAGTGGCATTTGTGAATGCCCCCCTCTTCCGGTGAGAACACACAGAGACGGCCGCTCGGCAAACATTTCAATTCCTCGCAGGAGAAAATGCAAATACCTTCCTCGCTGGACGGGAGACCAACTCCAGCAAAGCTACACTGGGGGCCTGGGGGACAAGCCCACCCAATCCATGAAGATGCTCACACAACCAGAGAAACAAGCCCTGAGCCCGGGGCTCCGCCCTCCTGGGTCCCACCCCCACCCCACCCTGCAGAGACCGCAACAGATCACAAATCAGCAGCCTGGTTCCCACCGCCCCTCAAGGCCAAGCTGCTTCTCAAACCCTGCAACCAACCACCAAGCCACACTGCCCGGCTGCTTCTGCAGCGGGATTCCTGACCACAGGCCTGGCTGGGCCTCCAGGAAGGAGCCCGCCTTGCACCTGCTTTTACCTCCTGCATCAGGTCGAATCTGGAGAGGCCTCTGAGCCAGGGCGGAGGGCAGAGGAGACGACATAACATCAGGCTCAGCCCAGGGGCATGGCGACACACTCAGCAGGCCCTCCGGGCTCCTCCAAGGCCACACCAGCCCACCGCCCTGCGCCCCTGGTCTGAGCTCAGCTGCTGGAGGCCCATCCTTTGAGGATGTTTTCGTGCGTAATCCCCTTCATCCGGGGAGACAGCGCGCTGGGACGCAGCCATCACCTGCCTGATCCCCGAGGGGGCCCGTGGGAAGGCAGCCGCGGCCACGCTCAGACCCCCTCCACTCATGCCCAGAGTGGCTCTCCTCCCCCGAGATGGGTGCAAGGGGGGGACAGTGGGGAGGCGGGGGTGCAGGGGCGGTGGCCAGGCACGTGTTGGTGAGGAGGCAGCTCTTCCTGGGCCCAAGGAGGGCTGTTCACAACTGGCGCTGACCCCGCAGCTGTGACTCGGTCTCGATGCAGAGGGTCCCGGCGTCGGACCCTGAGGCTTGCTCGGCAGCCAAGAGCCGGGCCGGGTCCCACCTGGTGAGCCCGACCTGTCCTCAGGCGCGAAGGAGGGGGTCGCCGCCCCCGAGGCGCTGGGTTACCTGCATCGAGGCCCTCCCTGGGCCAGGCCGGGGCTAGTGCAGCTCCTGCGGGTGCTCCGGGGGCCGCCAGGGCTGGCCCACGTCCATGTCGCTGGTGCTACTGTCCAGCTCAAAGCCACGTCCACCCAAGGGCGTCTGGGGCATGAATTGGCGGAAGATGCTGACGCTGCCGTGCCAGAAGGTGGGTTCCGGGAGCCGCCCCACCACGCTCCAGGCCCGAGTCTCGGGGTCATAGGCTTCTACCACATCCGAGAGTTCAAACGTGTTGTCATATCCCCCTGAGACGTACAGCTTCCCTCCGAGGACGGCCAGGCTGCCTCCCACGTGCACCTGTAGGTCAAGGGCAACAGGTGAGTGGAGGCCAGTAGCCAGGGCCTGGCAGAGCCCCCCAGTCCCTCTCCATGGAGAAGGCGCCTGGGACCCTTAGGAGGGTCGGCCTCGATACTTCAGGAAGTGATGCTGGGAGCCAGGACCACCAGCACCCTTCCTACACCCCACCTCGGAAGAGGGTTCCACGCCCAGGCCCTGCGGCGGGCAGGGGGCCGCAGAGGCGCTGGGTCTCCCTGGGAGCAGCACTGGCCTCTACGACCGGTCCTCCCACCTCCCAGAGGGGAGCCGAGCCTCTGGGATCAGCCAAGACTAAACTCCGAGTGTAAGGCGGGGCCATCATCTTCCTCACACTTGCTGGGAGTATGTGTAGCTCACTTTGGGGAAACAGACAGAAGTTAATTTCTTAAGCTGTGATGTTGCAAACTGTGGCAGAAAAGATGCAGGCGGGGTGGGTGGGTCTAGGACTGAGGACGTTTGCCCGCTTTGTGGCCACATATGCCCCTGCCTCCTGGCTCCATGACGCCATCAGGCTCGGCACCTCACTCCTCCACGTGCAGAGAGAAGGCGAGACCCGATCAGGCACCAGCACCAGCACCGTGTGGGTGCCTGCTCAGCACACAGCAGGCACTCAGTAAGTACATTACCAACATCGGCCCCCAAAGACCTCGCCTGACCTTGTCCCCTCTGTTGTCAGCTTGCTCAATGGGCACCAGCCACACTGAACTGAGACCTTGTTCTAGGAACCAGGCTCGCCTTGCCCCAGGGCCTTTGCACATGCAGGTGCCCCAGGGCCTTTGCATGTGCGCTCTCTGGTGAACACTCTTCCCCAGTATTCCCTGTGCCTCAGGGCGGCCTGTGCTGATTCAGGGCAGACCTACCTGATTCATAGATGGGATCTTATCCCATTCGTTCTTCGTGGGGTTATACACGTCCACCTCGGCAGAGTCGTCCCTGTGGAGGGGAGGAGGAGTGAGTGGGTGGGAGGGACTGGAGAGAAGGGTCCTCCAAGCCCCTCACCGTTGGGGACTTCTTTGGTGCCATCTGATAGCCTGTTACCTAGTTGGACTCTAGCCCTGATTTCAGGCCCCACCCGCACCTCTGGCCAGAAGCCAGCCTTCCTCCGTAAACCCTCAGGTGCCTAACCCTTTCCCTACCACCCAGCACGAACCCGCTGCCCTCCCCTCGCTGCAGCCACGCTGGCTTCAGAACTTGAACTTGCTGGGGTTCTTCCCGCCCTATCGCGCACCCCACGCGGCCCGGACTGGTCCTCGGCCACCGCCTACCTCTGCTGTCAGCTCCTATCCCACCCCGTTCACTATGCGTCCTCAGCGCACAGCAGGGTAACCATGGCAACAGGAAGGAAGGTGCCCCTGAGCTACCCTTCCCTTTGGGGTCACCCCTATTTGACACACTCCTGATCTCTGCATGGAAGGCTCCAAGGCACAGCCTCGAAAAGCAAAGACTCTGAGAGCATTATGCTAAGTGAAATAAGTCAGTCAGAGAAAGATAAATATCACATGCTCTCGCTCATCTGTGGATTATAATGAACAACATAAACCATGAACAAAAACTGATGTAGAGACAGAGGAGCATCGATCAGATGCTCAGAACTCAGAGGGAAGGTAGGGGCTGGTGGGGGTGAGGGGAGAGACCAACCAAAGGACTTGTATGCATGCGTATAAGCATAAGCGGTGGATGTGGACATCAGGGGGTGAGGGCAGGATGAGGGGATGAGGGGACACTGGGGGAATAAGGACACATTTGTAATATCTTAATCAATAAAGGAAAAAGAAAAGACTCTCCCCAAAATAGTAGAATGACCGCAAAGTGTCGGCAGGTGGGCTACACAGTGAGTACTTGAGACCTTGCACTAGCAGCTGGGCACCTGGCTGGCTGGTCCCAATCGAGCTTACTCATGGATCGCAGAAACCTGCAATGTCGCACTTTGCACGTATCATAAAACGGTACTCTCGCCCGGCCCGTGTGGTGCAGTGGTTGAGCACTCACCTAGGCACCAGTCAGGGCACATACCCGGGTTCGGGCTCAATCCCCATAGGGGATGTGCAGGAGGCAGCCAACTGACGTCTATGTTTCTCTCTCCCTCTCCCGTCTTCTCTCTGAAATGGATAGAAACATTGAAAAACAAACAAAACAGCACGCTCGCTTTGATTTCCCCCCTCAAGTTACTTCAAAATGCAAAAGCCACTCCTGCTTTGTGGCCCATACATACCATGGAATTAATCCTGGAGCCAGCGGGCTGTCCGCCCCGAGCAGAAATGCACACCCTGCAGCCAGATGGGACCAGGAGAGACAGCCCCTCCTCTGCAGGGCCCCGCGCACAGCCAGGACAGGAGCGGGCATGGGATGGGCCCGACGCAGCAGCCGCCTCCCTGGTAAGACACCTTTGGGAGCTGCCCCACAGGTGGCGTTCTCAGCAGGGGCATGTGGTTCATGAGGCACCAAAGGGCAGGACAGGGTGCCTCTGCGACAAACATTCAAGCGCATCAGACCAGGCGCTGCCTGCACTCAGGTGAGTCGCGGCCAGACCTGAGGACAGCCGGGTGCCTTTCCTGACCACTCACTCTCTCAGCTGGGCTGGGGGTGGGGGGCAGAACTGGGACCCCCTTTCCTAGCATTCACCCGCCCCCCCAACATAGGCAAACCCTTACAAAGGCTAACAACGTGGAGGGACCCATGTGGGCGGTTGGGTAACAAGTGGCTGAGACCAGGAGGAGAGTGCAGACCCGGCCCTGGGCACACCTTGCCCTGGGACCATGGAGCGGAGGACACTCTCAAAGGCACGCAACCTGGAGAGCCTGCGAGGCTGGCACGCTGGTAAGTTGTATTTATAGCCTCTCCACCCCTCGGAAGACACCCACCCTGACTTCGGGGAGGGAGAGCTGGGGGAAGGGTCAGGTGGTGTCTATAAGAGGACCCGGGGCTGGAGAGATTCCAGGGCTTTCTCAGAGCAGCCCCAGGCTCCTGCACACGGCCACGTGCAAGCAAGGCCACCTGCCTGAATGAGCTCACCAGAAAGCCGGGGGAGGAGAGGGGGGTGGCAGCTCAGATGGTTTGAGGCTTGGGGGTGGGAGGGGGGAAGCTTCTGAGGCTCCCAATTCAAAGCCCCCACCAGAAGTGGGACAGAGGGGACACAGGGTGTGCTGCTCACACTGTCCCTTGCCCTCCTGGTCCGTATGTGCAGGATGGCTCCAGGCCAGGGAGGGGAGCAGCGGGGACACAGCACACAGAGGCTGTGTGCAGCGGGCAGGGGGTGCTGGCCCCGGGATGCCCACCTGCCTATGAGGCGGTGGCACGGGGCTGTGACTAGTCACTGAGACCTGCGGGTGCTGCCATGCCGCAGTGGCTCCACACAGGGACCTGGGCACCCTCGGTTCACACCTGGTGCGACCATGTGAAGCCTGGGCAGGAAGTCCCCTACCCTGTAGGCCTTTCGCCACCTGTGAAAAGGGACGACGTTGCCCCCCTCTCCCCCCTCATGGAAGCCAACCATACAAACGCCCAGGAAGCAGGCGATACAGCGCCCGCAAGCCCAGGCTCCAGCGTGCGCTTCCACTGTCGTCATCCCCAAAGGCAGCAGCCTGCTCAGCACCAGCCCCCTCCCCGTCCAGAGCGGCTGCGGGACCTTGGATGACAGCATTCATTGGGCCAGAGTCATGGGCCCTCCCAGTGCCAGGCCAGGTGGGGAGGGGACAGACAGACCCAGAACCAGCAAACGCACACTGGACATGAAAGAGGGGGGCGGGGCAGTCCAGCCACCTGGCCGCTGGCACCTGCCTGAGTGGGGTGGACACTCTGCTCAGTGAGCAAGGGATCGTTTTGTCAAGACCACACGTTCCCCCAAAGTCTCGAGTGTCCACAAAGCATCCCCTGGTCTGTTTAAGATTCAGAACCCCTCAGGCAGGACAGGGTCCTTCCAACGAAGCCCGTGCGGGAACAGCTGGGGCTTTCGGGGCTCCCCCAGGTGGTAGTCCAGGCAAAGGGCTCCTTTCATTTAGCGCCTACAACTTCCCTGGAAGGATCTCGCTCCACCACACCTGGGATCCTTTCACTACGAAAACCTGGAAGCCCCAGAAACTGCCGTCACAACAGAGGCTGCAGATCAGAGAAACCAGCCCTGGACCCCAACCTGGCCTCGTCCGTGTGGCGAGAACAGGGACGATGCGCTCTGCTCGGGGCCTGGAGAGATCACGTCGTGGCCTTGGCCCCTGGGGACTCACCTGATGAAATACATGAGTCCGTTCAGAGTCACTGTCTTGGGGGCAAACGACCAGGGCGGGAGCTGGCCACAGGCCACCAGCGACCACAGGTCCGTGTCCGGGTCGTAGCACTGCATCACCATGGTCTCCTTGCCGGCCAGCGAGCCGATGGCGTAGAGCCGGCCGCGGCAGGCCGTGGTGGAGCAGTTGTCCATGGGGTAGGTCATGGGCTGCAGGGCCTCCCAGGTGTCGGTGGTGTGGTCGTAGCGCTCGGTGCTGTCCGCGGCCACCACGTACAGCAGCCCGTCCAGCACCGAGGAGCTGTGGTACTCGCGGGCCTTGAGCATGGGCGCCACCTCCGTCCACTCGTTCACGCTGGAGTTGTACCTCCACACGCAGTCGTACAGCCTGGAGCCGTCGGACCCACCTGCCGGGACACGCACCACAGGAGAGTCAGTCCCCGCCCGCTGGGGTGAGTCACCCGCCTACTCTCTCCTGAACTCCCCAGAGGCCATCGCCAGGGGAGGATGTAAACACACGACCTCCTGCACCCATGCCCGGGCCAGGGGCTCCCTGCCGCGACTAAAGCAGTGCAGATGCTGACTACTGCTCACCGCCCCCGAGATGGCCGGGCTTCATGCCACAAAAACATCGCCAAATCTCTGCGGGCCGAGCAAAGACCCTGGGGCCGCCAATTCTAAGTAAACAACCTGGGTCTGGACCCCATGTACACGTCAAGCACCTCAACTAGATACAGGGCATCAGGACCCACCTCCTGGGCACACGGCACGCGAGTGGGATGCACAGGGACTTGTTCACCAAAGTCCAGGCTGTCTGGCCAGCCCGTAAGTAAGGCTGTGCAGAAGCCTCGAAGAGGAAATCCACCTCATGCCACAGCAGGAAACCCCACACAGAACCTAACACCCCAGTGGACTTCCAGCTCCAGTTCCTGATTTAGGAAAAAGTCATCAAGCTGTACAAATACAGGGCGGGGCAAAAGTGGGTTTACAGTTGTATCCACTTTCCAAAACAGTAACTGACGATTGATGACGAGAATTAAACTTTCACACGCAGAGAACTGCAACCCTACCTTCCCCCACCCGGTACACGCATACCCTTCTGTCTTCGTTTCAAAAAAAAAATTAAATAAAAAACATCAAAGTCCAGCGCTGACTGTAATCATCAAGTAAACGAGTCCACCCAGGGCCCAGGACCTCCACTGTCCCCAGGGTGAAGGGACCCCAGGGCCCAGGGGCTGCATTCCCTGCCTCCGAGGCTGGCGCCACAGGCAGAGCAGACAGGACATTCTATCCGCCGCAGCCCTGAGCTTTTTAAAGGGAGAAAACAAGTCGAGTAAATGCGTCTGGTCTGCGTGCGGCAGGCCTTTTTCCTTCTACGGGAGAACTGTGTGCCCGAGGCAGCTGAGGCTTTCTCTCCCGAGAAATTCCCGACAGGCAGCTGCTTGGAATGACCCGCCACCTGTCTAAACCCAGAGGATTAGCTGCTCAGCTGAGAAATGCACGCAGGGTGTGCAGAATTAGGCCAGTCTGACCACTTTGGGGAGGGAGTTCCCCCGCCAGGCTTGGGGTGGGGGGCACGGTTCCCAAACGCAGGGCCAACCTCATTGCAAAGGGGCCGATTCTGGGAGATGGCAGCAGAGGCTGGACCTGTGGCTGCAGGTCAGGAAGCTGTGGCCACAGAGTGGAGGGTGTCCCAAGGCCGGGAGGCCTCCCACTTGTCTGCTCAGAGCCCAGCAGGAACACTGCCCGTCTCAGAGATGACTTTCTCCCGTGCGCCAGGCCCAGCCCACAGCCTCACCGAGGGATCCCAGGCCGCAGCGGGCCGAGTGCACACCCAGCCGGCTTCTTTCCTTATATAGCCCTCGCGGAGACCACCCCTCCTCACCCCACGAAAGGAGGTAGCCTCCTGTTGGAGCCAAGATTTATCCTCCATAAAAAATGTGGGAGAAATCCAGTGTGGACCCGCCCAGCATGACTCGGCAGTGTTTTGGGGTTTGAGCCAAGTAACTGGAAGAAAACCTCTTAGCATGTGACTGTGTTTACAGTGACTGGGCAGAGAGCAGCCTAAACACCATGTGACCCACAGCTCAGCCCAGGTGCAAGGCCAAGGGAACCTCCTCAAGGGTGACCAAATGCTAGCATCAGCGGCCTTGGAGGCTGGGCAGGGATGTGTCACAGGGCGTCGGCCCCAGGCCTGTCACCGGATTCCTTAGGGATAAGAGAAAGCACCCATTGTGCGGGGTGAATGCCCCAGGATCTTCCAACCAAATAGGGGGAGTGGGACTTCCTGGGGAAAAGCGTGGGCTCCCCAGACAAGCCCCGCAGCGCGAGACGGAAACCCACCAACAGCCGCGCGTCCCGCTCACACGAGCGGCCCTCCTTCTAGGTCGCCAGCACCGGCTTAGAAGACAGCCGTAGTCCAGCTCGAGGGGCAGGAGAAGGGCCCGCTGGGCGCGGTCCCGGGTCCAGGTTGGATGGGCTTCTCCATTAGGTAGACTTGCTCCCGCAGGGGCGCAGGAGGCCAACCCCAGAGACCCCTGCCAGGGGGAGGGGGGGTCGGCCGGCCCAGAGCCCTCCTGCCCAGCCCACTCACCCGTCACGTAGATGTCGTTGCCAAGCGCCACGATGCTGTAGCCCCCGCCCAGGTGGTCTGGGAACTCGGCCAGGTAGCGCCACTGGCCCGTCTGCGGGTTGTAGCAGTCGACGGTGACCAGCTCGTCGCAGTCCTGGTCGCAGCCGCCCACGAGCACGAGGATCTCCGCGAGGCCGGTGGAGGGGCGCGGGCGCATGCGGGGGCAGGGCCCGCGGTCGTGGCGGTCGTAGCGCGCCGCCTGGAAGTCGCGCGCCTCGCGCAGCAGCCGCAGGCAGGGCGGGCAGCGGGCCACCAGCGGCTCGGCCTCGACGTGCGCCAGCAGGTAGAAGCGGCGCACGAAGGGCAGGCGCACGGCCTCGAGCAGCTGCGGCCAGTGCGCGGCGCGGCGCGGCGGGTCGGCGCGCACCCAGCGCAGCGCCAGCTGGTAGGCGGCCTCCTCCTTGGGGACGCACAGCCCGTCGTCGCGCAGGTAGCGCAGCAGGCGCGCCAGCGGCAGCCGCTCCAGCTGCTCGGCGCCCAGCTCGCCCACGTGGCGCAGGATGAAGCGCTGCGCCGCGCTCGCCAGCCCCGCGCAGCTGAAGGCCTCGGCGAAGTCCTGCATGTCCAGGCAGTTGGCCAGGTCGAGCTGCTGCTGCAGGAAGGCGCCGCACGCCTCCTTCACGGCCGGGAACTGCAGCAGGTCGGCGGCGCGCAGCAGCGGCTCGGCGTTGTCGCCGCTCACGGCCACGCGGCCCGTGTAGCTGAAGTCGAGCAGCAGCTGCAGCATGTCGGGCGGCACCCCGTGCAGGCGCACCCGCTCGGCGCGGCTCTCGCGCAGCTGCCCGGCGAACATGGCGCGGAAGTAGGGGCTGGCGGCCGCCAGCACGGCGCGGTGCGCCGGGAAGTCGCGCCCGCCCGCCGCCTCCAGGGTCACGTCCAGGAACTTGCGCTCGGCGCGCAGCTGGCTCAGGCCGCGCAGCAGGCTCAGCGCGTGCGCGGGGTCCGAGAAGGGCAGCACGGCCAGGGGCGCCGGCCGCTCCATGGCGCCTTGGAAGCGGGGCGCGGGGCGCGGGGCCGGGACGCGCTACCGAGGGGAGGCCGCGGCCGGGGCCAGCGGGAGAGACGCGGCGCGGCCGGCGCGGCTGCTATAAATACGGCCGGGCTCGGCGGCCTCCGGGGGCCGGGCCCGGGAGAAGGCGGGGCGCGCCCGCACCGCCCACTTAACCCCTCGGGGCCCGGCGCCGCCCGCCCCGCCGCTGGCGCCCCCCGCCCCGCCGCTGGCGCCCCCCTCCGTGCGCCCGGCTGAGTCACCGCCGCCCGCGCGCGTCCCCTCGCCGCCCTTCCGGGGCTTCCTGCGGCCTCGCGCCGCCGCCCGGGCCGGGTGACCGGCCTCCTCTCACGGGGCGGCCCTGCCGCGCGCCGGGATCGGGGCCTCCCGGGCCTGCCCACGACCCACCGGGCCCGGACTTGCAGCTGCGCCCGCCCCGCCCCGAGCTGCTCCGCCCCGGGGCCTCCTTTTATTCCTCGGTTTCGCTAGTTCCGAGGGCTGACGCTGCCTGGGAACGTTTTCAAACGGCGGGATGGCCGCAGCTGGGGCCAGAGCGTGAACCGCCACACGGCTTTGAGGTGGTTCCTTCCCGGCGCGCGGTCCGGGCCGGTGCCAGGGGCCGCGGGGCCGCGCTCCCGCCGGAGTCCCCACTGGCCTCGCGCGCTCGGTAACTGTCGTCGGTGTCGCGGCGCAGTTTCAGTTTCCGACTCGGACGATCCAGGCTCCCGGCTCCGCAGCTGCGCTCCGCAGGGGGCTGGCCTGCTCCGGGTTTGGTCGCCCTGGACACCCGGGCCCCCTGCCTCCTGCCCTGGCCGTGGACGGTGGGGAAGGCAGAAGACGGAGGGTAGGAGGAAGTCCTGAGAGTCTACTATTACACTGAACAAAAAAACCCGAAAGCACCAGAACACAATTCCGGAGGGAGAAAAAGGCCGTTTTCCTGTCCCAAAAGGGGACCCTGGGGACTGCATTCAGCTCAAGGTCAGAAGGGAGACCGCCTGCCTGAGGACCAGGCATGTGCCGGTTCCGAAGGACTGGAGCCACTTGTGGGGGGACGGAGAGAGAAACCCGTCTTATTTAAGAAAGGAATGTGTCTTCTTTTGGTTCCAGCAGATCCAATACCAGGCAGGACTGCGTGGGCAACGTGAGCAGATGAAAAAGCTCCCCAGCTTGGAGCGCGTCTTCCCTTTCGTGTGTGCTTTGATGAGTTTTAGACCAGATCCCTATTTCGCCTGCAGCCCTCTGGTTTTGCGGAGGGAACCTGGATGTTGTATTTAATAGTTTTCCACCCCCTTGCCCCTTGAGCTTCACAAAAACATTCCTGATGAACCCTCCCGCCCCAGCCCAGGCTCGCACGCGGGAGTCCTGTCATTTCTTGCTTCCGGCCAAGTGTGCAGAGCTGCAAAAGACAGTTTGTTTGCATCGCATGTCTGCAAGGCGGGCGGCAGGCTCTCCCCTCTCCTCCTCACTGTCTCCTCAGCCGCCATGAGAATGTTTCTCGTCTAACTTTCAGCTTGGGAAGCTCAGGCCCGAGTAAGAAAAGAGTCAGGTACCCGCGCTGCCTGTTGCCCATAGATGGACTGTTCACACAGCTAGTGGCGGCGGCAACAGCATTCCTGGGCCCAGGAGGCTGGCCAATCGCTTCCTTGCACAGGCTCTGTGACAAGAAAAGTCTGAGTAGCCAGGAAGTGGCTGTTTGTAGGGAAAAGGTCCCTCAGGTCAGACAGCTCACCCACCTTGCATAAATCAGACCTTTCAGAAATCAGTCATGTGTCTGTTGTTAAGAACTGCGTCCAGTTATGGGTTATTTCAGCAAATCGTGGTGAGGAATCCTGTAGGTATTTGTTGAAATGGAAAGATGTCCATGCTATAGTATCAAGTGAAAAATGTTACAGGACTGGTTATGTTCAGCTGCTTTGTGAAAAAACATTGTGAAGGTGAGATTTCCTCTAAGTTTTTAGTTCTTTTTTTTTTTAATATTTTACTGATTTTTTTTACAGAGAGGAAAGGAGAGAGATAGACAGCAACATCAATCAGCTGCCTCCTGCATACCCCCAACTGGGGATGTGCCCGCAACCAAGGTACATGCCCTTGACAGGAATCGAACCCGGGACCTTTCAGTCCGTAGGCCGATGCTCTATCCACTGAGCCAAACCGGTCAGGGCAAGTTTTTAGTTCTTGCTTGCCTGCGTTTTCTATTTCTGTACTAAATATATAACCTGTGTATTAAAGAAAGAATACAAGTTCGAAATAAAATTTAAAAATTCAGTTATAGGGGGGGAACTGTATTATTAATATCTCAGACCTATGAGACAAGTATTTGAAACCAGGTGGGTATATCTAAGTCAATAAATGAATGTGGTTAGAGAAGAAAGGAACAGTTCTGAGCGTTTTGGCTTGGTGGATGGAGCGTTAGCCTGCCGATTGAAGGGTCCTGGGTTCGATTCTGGTCAGGGGCATGTACCTTGGTTGCAGGCACATTCCCAGTGAGGGGGTGCAGGAGGCAGCTGATCGATGTTTCCTTCTCGTTGATGTTTCTAACTCTCTATCCCTCTTCCTTCCTCTCTGTAGAAGAATCAATAATATATATATATATATATTTTAATATTTTTATTGATTTTTTACAGAGAGGAAGGGAGATAGAGAATTAGAAACATCGATGAGAGAGAAACATGGATCAGCTGTCTCCTGCACACCCCCTGCTGGGGATGTGCCCGCAACCAAGGTACATGCCCTTGACCGGAATCGAACCCAGGACCCTTCAGTCTGCAGGCCAACACTCTATCCACTGAGCCACACTGGTTAGGGCAATAAAATATATTTAAAAAAAGAAAAAGAAAAAAAGAAAGGAACAGATTTAGATTTATCAGCTGTTTGGAATTTTCAATAACCTACTGACCCAGGTACACTATTTAGTTTTGTGAATTTTTTTCTCTCATCCATCTCCAAGTTCAACACGGGAACGTGAGAAATTCATTTATTGCCGTATGACAGTGTGACAGATTCAGTCACCAAACTGTATTGAGGGGACATACATTCTTCAGACAGCACCCAACACCCTGGCAGGGTTGCAGCACTATTACTAGTATTGTTTGGTGGGGAAGATGTTAACACTTGCCAAACAAGCAATAGTTTTGTTTTTTTCCCCAGTTTTTTTTTTCCCTTAAGATTTTTAAATTGCTTTTTAGAGAGGAAGAAAGAGAAAGAGACATCCGTCAGTTGCCTCCTGTCTGTTCCTTACTGGGGATCAAGCCTGCAACCCTGGCACGTGCCCTGACCAGGAAATCAAACCAGCAACTGTTTGGTGCACAGGATGACGCCCAAACAACTGAGTCACACCAGCCAGGGCGATTCCTTCCAGCTGTACTGAAAAATAATCGACACAAGCAAGAGTTGGTGGGAAAATGTTTGTATTTAACGGTTAAACTTCAGCCATGAAAGTTGACCCTTTCTAAAAGGAGGGAAATCTTTATGATAGTGTACATTAACAAAAGGTGGTGCTATTAAATTTAAGAAATTCAGACTACTTCATTTTGATATTTACTTTTAAATTTTTATTTGACTTTAGAGAAAAGAAGGGAGAGAAACACCGATGAGTTGTTCCACTCATCCATGTACCCACTGGTCCACTCCTATATGTGCCCTGACCCAGAGATATTTAAATTCTAATTTTAGGCAAGGCAGGATAAGAAGTGACTGAGACCATTTTAAAAGCTGCTGTTATTTTTTCTTTCTTTCCCTTTGGGAACACATACCTTAGCATTTAGTAAAAAAGAGATTGCAGCCCTAGCCAGTTTGGCTCAGTGGATAGAGCATCAGCCTTCAGACTCAAGTCCCAGGTTCAATTCTGGTTGGGGGCATGTACCTTGGTTGTGGGCACATACCCAGTAGGGAGTATGCAAGAGGCAACTGATCTATATTTCTCTCTCATCGATGTTTCTACTCTCTATCCCTCTCACTTTCTCTCTGTAAAAAATCAATAAAATATACTTTTAAAAAGAGATTGCACCTTTTTTTTCTATTAGACACAGATTTTTTTTCCCTGATTCTGGGCTGCCTATGGTGTGGAGTGTAACACACATAAACTTTTTTCTTTAAGGAATTTTATAGCATTATCTATCCATTAAGTGCATTATTATATGTAAATGAGATACTATAAACGAAAATATTTAAAGTGTTTGGCACACAGTATTGCTATTAATCTTTATATTTTTCCTGTATGAACCATAACACAAGAAATGCATTTAAGCCCTACCTAGCTGGTTTGGCTCAGTAGTTAGAACTTTGGCCTGCAGACTGAAGGGTCTGGGTTCCATTCTGGTCAAGGGCCCATGCCTAGGTTGCGGGCTTGACCCTCAGTACAGGGCTGTGTAGGATAGCCGATCACTATCTTTCTCTGTCTCATCACTGATGTTTCTATCTCATCCTTCCTCTCTGAAAGTCAATAAAAATATATTAAATGAAAAAGAAAAAGAAATGCATTTGATCCTTCTATGCATAGGTTACTTTCCTCAGTATAAGTTGACAGTATATAATTTAGGATTATTAATGGTTTCATTTACTAGAGGACCAGTGCACGAAATTCATGCTCAGGTGCAGTCCCTAGGCCTGGCCTGAGATCAGGGCCATCTTCCCCAGCTGCCTGAAGTCACCCCCCCCCCCCTTCACCATCGGGTGCCTGACGGCTGGGGGAAAGGGACCAGAGGCGGTCAGGCTGCTTCAGTGTCTGGTTCAGTGGTTGTTCTGCTGTTAGGGTCAATTTGCATATTACCCTTTAATTATACATGATGACTTTATTTTTTTAAAATCTTCACCCGAGTATATTTTTCCATTGATTTTTAGAGAGAGTGGAAGAGAGAGGGAAGGGCAGAGAGAAACACTGATGTGTGAGAAACACATCAATTGGTTGCCTCCTGCATGAGCCCCAACCAGATGGCCAGATCCCAGGCCAAGGAGGAGCCTGTAAACTGCAACTGAGATGTGCCCCTTGACTGGGATCCAACCTGGGGGACCCTTTGGTCTGTAGGCCAACGCTCTACCCACTGGGTCAAACCGGCTGGGGTTATTAAAAATAAGCAAGGCCCTAACCGGTTTGGCTAAGTGGATAGAGCATGGGCCTGTGGACTCAAGGGTCCCAGGTTCGATTCCGGTCAAGGGCATGTACCTTGGTTGCAGGCACATCCCCAGTAGGGGGTGTGCAGGAGGCAGCTGATCAATGTTTCTCTCTCACCCATGTTTCTAACTCTCTATCCCTCTCCCTTCCTCTCTGTAAAAAATCAATAAATATATTTAAAAAAAAGCAAGAATTTATTGACTGCAGCAAAAACACACTTAGGGCAGTGAACACAAAGGGCATAGAAAAAGCCACAGGAGAGCTTAGGCTGGGCTGCTTTAGCTCACTAGGAAATCGGAGAAAAGGGGGCCTTGCAGACAGGTTCAGGGGTTAGGCCAGGATGAGCTGCCCTTCCAGAACCCCACATAACTCCCCTGGTTGTAAGTCTCATGGGATCCCTTAGAGGTTAGGGGATATGTGTCTGGGAGGGAAGGAGAGGGGGAAGGGGATGGCAGGGGCGTGCTCCCTGGAGAGAGAGTGCTATTAATGGTTTTAAGTTATATTAATACAGTAGTCAAGGTACTAAAAGTTGAAATAATATTTTGATGAGTTTTCATTCTTTTTCTCTCCTGGAAATGCAAGTGAGAAAGGCAGAAAACTGAGGGTAGAAAAAAAAATTCCATAAGAATATACTATTAAGTCCTGCCAGTAGCTCAGCTGGTTAGGGCATTGTCCCCATATGCCAAGGTTGAGGGTTCGATCCTGGTCAGGGCACATACAAAAATCAACCAATGAATTCATAACTGAGTGGAACAAATAAGTCCATGTTTCTCTTTCTTGCCCTCTTCTCTCTCTCTACAAAAAAAAAAAAAAAAAAAAAAAAAAAAAAAAAAGGGAAAAAAATTGAACAAAAAGCTGAAACACCAGAAAATAATTTCAGGAAAAATAAACCCTTGGCTATGTTCATACCCACACTCTAACACAGAGTTAAAGTGGGAGGCAGAAATCTCCCCTGAGTGTTCCCCAATGAATGTAGCGTAGCTAGTGAGAGTTAGGAAGGTGAAGCTATATTTGGAAACCCAATTAAAATAACTACATTCTCAAGTTACTTACTTGAAACCATGGTATTCTTAGTATTTTTAAACTTGTTACAACCTGTGCTAATGTTGGCTTTTTTCTTCCTCTTTCCTAAGTAACTATAATCATCTGAGAATTAGCATTCAGCAGGAGGTGTAATTTTTTTTTAAAGCAAAAAATAAACAAAATCACAAATTCCAAGGATCTGGCTACTGTGGCTCGTGCGCTTTCGTGAATCCTGGAATTCTAGAGTTGCCCTGGAGCCCAGGCGCAGGCAGCATCCCTGGGAAATAAACCATGTACTGAGGCCACCTACACCTGCCGTTCTGAGAGAATCAGCTTTGTTACCCACAGTTACACATTATGCCATTGGGTTTGAGTCAACTACTGGTTATAGTCCTTTTCTCGAGCCTAGGGACTGGATGGTAAGCATTACTTCTTTTTTTAAAAAACATTTTTTAATATAAATGTATATTTTAATTTCAGAGAGGGAGGGAGACAGAAACATCAATGATGAGAGAGCATCATCGATCGGCTGCCTCCTGCACTTGAACCACAAACTAGGGTATGTTTGACCGGAATCGAAGCCGGGACCCTGCAGTCCACAGGCCGGCGCTCTAGCCAGGGAGCCACACCAGCCAGGGCGGTATTAATTCTATACCTTCTCCAAAGGGTGACATTTCCAAGGGAGATCACAGGAAGGAGAGGCAAAGAAGGTCCTTCTCCATGATGTTTTCTATTTCACTAGAGCAGCCATTTCAGCCGATGTGCCATGGCACGCTGGTGTGCGCAAGGATTTTTAAAACATGTCATACCTGCCCTGGCTGGTGTGGCTCAGTTGGTTGAGTGTCTTCCCATGCACCCGTTCAATTCTAGGCCAGGGCCTGATCCCTGGTAGGGGGCGTGCAGGAGGCAACCAATCGATGTTTCACTCTCTCTCCCTTCCTCTCTCTAAAATCAATAAAAAATATATTTTTTAAAAAGTTAATACAGCCAATACTGTAATAGCTGTCCAGTGTGAATGCATCAGAATTATACCTATTACTTTTTGTCAGATCAGCAAAAAATATATTTTTTGGGTGTGCCACAGAATTTTAGCTTATGTGCACCATAAAACGAAAAAGGCTGAAAATCTCTGCCCTAGAGTGTCAGGCAGGAAGATGAGCAGTAATCCCGGTCACAGCCACAGTGCTAAGAACGACTGTTTACTAGGAACTTCAGGAAGTAGCTATTGGATCCCTGAAACAATCCAAGTTTGGGGTTTTCTTTCCTTAGTGTGACTGAGTGGTCCCTGAATTCCGGGCTGTTTTGTCTGTCATCCAGTCATTATTATGAACAAGTTCTTTATTTCAGTTTCTTGATGGAGGCAGTGTGTTAATGTGTGTTATCGTAAAAAATGGTTTCATACGGAACAGTGATCAGTTAAAAAAATTCCGTTTTTGCCCTGGCAGTGGGTCAGTTTGGTTGGAGCATCGTACCATGCACCAAAGGGTGGCGGGTTCGATTCCTGGTCAGGGCACACAACCGGACTGCCTGCCAGAGACAACCAATCAATGTTTCTCTCCCTCTCCCTTCCTCTTCTCTGGAATAATAGTAATTAAAAAATTCCCTTTTCTTTCTTTTTAAAAAAAAAATATTTTATTGATTTTTTACAGAGAGGAAGGGAGAGAGATAGTTAGAAACACTGATGAGAGAGAAACATCGAAGAGCTGCCTCCTGCACACTCCCTACTGGGGATGTGCCTGCAACCAAGGTACATGCCCTTGACTGGAATCGAACCCAGGACCCTTGAGTCCGCAGGACGACGCTTTATCCACTGAGCCAAACCGGTCAGGGCAAAAATTCCCTTTTCTTTCCTTTGGATTTCATCTCGACTAATTCTTCGGTATCTGTACCTTGAAACTACCAAACAGGGCAGTATCTTTGTTGGCCTTTTCTTATTCAGGCAAACCAGGTTGCTGCTGGTGAACCTGACCCTGGGCATCACTGGCTGTGCCGCCACATCTGCTCTGGCCACGGTGGTCAGACCACGTTCAAATGCGGCGACATCGCAGGAAGGCGGCAGCTCTCTGAGTGGACTGACGGGAACGACCACTGGACCGAGCACAAGCGATTAAGGCGATGAAGGCTCAAACTCAGGAGGAGCTAGGGCAGTGGAAGGACGCAGACCATGTGAAATTCCTCAAATAAAAACTTACTAACTTTAAGTAATGGTGCCTGTGCTACAAATAATAAAAGCCCTTTATACTTTTTGTAGGGGCAAAAAAAAAAAAAGGTGGTGAATGTTTCCGCAGACCAAGCCCCACGTCTACGGTTATCTCACCGGCCTTGTGAAGCGCCGGGTGCCTGCGCGGTCACCTCGGGGAGCCCTCCAATCTGCCGAGACGTTGCTGAAATAACGTTAAAAACAAAAACAAGAGTCAACTACCACCCACGGAGGCCAGTGCTTAGGAGGCTCCAGGAAAGCATGTCTACGAGAACCCAGCCCCGGCAGCACCGGGCGTTTCCATGGGAATCGTGGCGAGCGGCCGGCGAGCAGCAGCCCCCCGACGGGCACCGGCCTCCGGGGCGGCCACCTGGTCTTCCCGGCTCTTCCAGCCGCCGTTCGGCCCCGGGGCCTCGCAGAGGCGGCGCCCTGGTTTGCACTCAGGGTCACGCTGCTCCTCCCGAACGGCGTTTGTCTCCGAAGCTACGGAATGTGCTGCCGAGTCACGGGCGTACATATTTTTTTTTTCTCTTTCAAAAATGGTGAAGAACGCCGGGCCTCCTCCTGGTGATGTGACCAGAGGAGTTAGTTCCCAACACGGTGCTCGCCGCCAGCCCACCTCCGACACCCGCGCTGGGAAACCCGCCGCGTCGCGGCACCCACGGGGCCCACGCCTCCACTCCACAGCCCCACGCCGCGCCCACCATCCCGGAGCCCTCGGGCACGTGTCCGCCGCAGGTACCGTCCCGCAGGACCGCACTCCGGGCCAACTCCCCGGGTGAGGACACAGAGGCGGCCCGGCCCGGCGGCAGGGAGAGGAAAGCCAACCTCTCCCGGGATGGCGGGAGCGCAGGGAGGGGTTTCTAGACGCCGTAACCCGACACCTCCAAGAGGAGCCTCCGGAGATCTCGAGGGTCTCGGCCCGCGGCCCCGGATCCCGGAGGACCCGGCCAGAACACCCTCCGCCGCGAAGGCAAGTTCGCTTCCCCGGCCGGACGCGCGGGGAGCCAAGCCCGGGGGTGGCCCGACGTCAGCGCCGCCACCCCCGCTCTCGCGCGGGGATCCCGGCCCCACAAAGGAGCACGAACCCCTAATCCCGAAGGAGGAGGAGGAGGAGGAAGAGGAGGAGGAGGAAGAGGAGGATGAGGAGGAGGAGGGTGAGGAGGAGGAGAAGGAGGAAGCGTCGGCCGCCCCCGCGCTCCCCAACCAAGGCCGTCAGCCCCGCCCCCACCCGCCCCCGCGGAGACAGAGGCGCTACCGCCCGCGCGGCCCCTCCCCCACCACCCAGCTGGCACGAGCCCCGGCATAGCCCCCCCATCCGGCGGTCACCAGTCCCGGAGACAACGCCTCCGCAGCGCCGCGGAGCTCTATGGGGTTTGGAGTCCTCGAGGCGGCCTTTGTGCGCCTCAGCGGCGGAGCCTGGGACTACATCTCCCACAATACCCAGCGACCGCCCCCGCGCCACGCCCCCTCCGTATCGGCTTCCCGTTCCTTTCTGACTACATTTCCCGACGGGCTTCGCGGATCTCCCGCCCTCCCTCCTGAGACACGAGCCGAACTGGGCGTCAGGTCGGGGAGCCGGTCGGGTTCCCGCTCGCCGCCGCCGCCGCCGCCGCCGCCGCCGCCCCCCGCAGCGACTCTCCCGCCTCTCCTGGCGCGGGAGCTGCATCGCGAACTCCGCTCGGCCGTGGAGCCGTGGTCCGGGACAGAGTCCGGGACGCGACACGCCGAGCCCCCCCATCACCTCTAGCCGGGGCGACCCCTCCCCGGTCCGTCCTGGTCCTACGCGGCCGCCGGAGCCCCCAGCCCCGAGCGGCCCCACGGTCCGGAGCCCGCATTCCGGCCCCTGCACTCCCGCAGCGCCGCCCCCCACCCTGAACATGGACTCCGACTCCTGCGCCGCCGCCTTCCACCCAGAGGTGAGAGCTGCGCCCGGATCCCCTCGACTACCCCCACCTCCGTCCTTCGTTAACCGGAGCCGGACCCCGACACCCGAGCGCCGCCCTCCTCCCCCAGCTTTCCGCCGGCGCCCCGCCCCGCCCCCCACTGGGGCCCCCGCTTCGGTCCCTCCCGCGGCCGTAGCGGCGACCCCTCCCGGGCCTCGGTAGCCTTGGGACCTGTCTGCGCTCCGGGCCCCGCCCCGCAGCCTCGCTTACCCCTTCCTCGCCCCCGGGGACTCGGGCCGAGCGCCGCCGCCCCGCGCTCTCGCTTCTCCGAGGAGCGCCCTCACCCTCCTCCCGGAGGGGCTCACGGCCCCCCTCGGACGGGGACCCGGCTTTGCGCGCCCCCGCCTGCTCCCCTGCTCCCCCGGGCCCGGTGGCCCGCGCCCCGCCCCCTGGCTCCCGCGCGGCCCCCGCCCCCTCCGGCTCTGGGGAGCCTAGTCTTTCGGGGTTCCCACCCCTGCGGGGGCCCGAGTCGACCCCCCCATTCTCCGCGCGCTCGCATTCCCCTCCGGGGCCCCCGCCCCCCGCCCGCAGGCTATGCTCGCCCCGCCTCCCACTCCTCCTTCCGGGGATCGGCCCTCAGTTTTCCCGGTTGGCGCCCCTGCCGCGGCCCCCTGTCCCTTCCCGAGGCCCACAGGGTCCGGGGTGCGGGTCGGGCCGCGGGAGGCGGCGCTGGGTACGTTCTCCCGCCGCGCTGATGCCTCGGGGGTTCGCGGGCCCTGCCATCCCCGGATCCCCAATCCCCGATTCTGCCGGCTCCTCGCGCCCCCTCCCCCGCGGGATGGGCCCCGCACCTTCCGGGGCCGAGTGTCGGCGGGGGGCGGCTTCCGCGGGAGGACGGGAGGGGGCCGCACCGCCATCTGCTTTCCCTAAAGGCGGCGGCGCGGCGGGCGGGGTGGGGGCGGCGCCGGTCCCCCCGCCCCGCGCCCGAGGGCGCCGCCGCCCGCCGCTCGGCGTCCCGGCTCCTGACCCGCTTTGCACGTTCCCCGCCGAAATAAAAGTTTTTCCCGAGAGTTTGAGGACCGAGGCTGCTGCCTTCCCACCCCGGCCGGAGGGAGGGCAGGGCGGTCAGGGTTCCCGGGGGTGGAGGCAGGATCTCCTGCGCTTCCTGTGCCGGATCCGGCGCTGAGCCCGGTGCTCCGCTAAACTGCGCGCGGCCGGGGGCCGGGGCCGGGGCCGGGGCCGCGGCCGCGGGGTTGCTGGAACCAAGTTGAGAAAGTAAGTGGCGCCCCGGGCAGGAAACCCGCTGGCCGCGCGCTGGTGCCGGCGGCTCTCTGCTCTGTCCTGGTGGCCTGAGCCCACCCCCTGTTCTCCCACACTCCACCCCAGCAGGGTGCTGGGCCCTCCGGCAGGTGAAGGGGGCTGGGCGCGCGATGAAATGCCTGAAGGAAACTCAGTAGGCCCGCTGGTAATAAACCAAAACCTAGTCGAGTTTTGCTCAGCAGCAAAGAAAGGCTCTTTCTCCGGGAGCTGCTCGTCTCTTCCCTTTTTAAAGCAGGAAAAGGAGAAAGTTCGTTCCCGGTGAGGGCATCTCTAGATTGAATGGGGAACGCGCTCCAAAGCCAAAACCCCAGCGTTTCCTCTGCTGCTGCAGGGAGACCAGCAGGGACGCTTCTGGTGATTCTGGGGGTGGAGCAGCATTCGGGCGCCTGGCCTCCGGATGCCGGAGGAGGAGAGGGAGCCCGGCTGGGGAGGGGTCGGGCTTGAGTGAGCGAGGAGGTAAAGGAGCAGTGGCTTTTGAAGTCACTCAGTGCTTCATTACAGCTGCAGCAGCAGCTTATTTTCAAAATGGACAACCTGTAGCAAAAAAGCAGTTCTTAGCACGGGTGGGAAGCGAACAGATAACCGGAAAACGCCCGCGAGTGCTGAGAAATGGGCTTCTGGACGAGCGAGTGTTCATCTCAGAGCCAGCTTCCCAGTGTTCTTGGCATAACACCCCCACTTTTCAGCCTTCGGACATGTGCCGCTTCTGACCTGAGCTTACCTGGTGTGCCTAAGGTGTTTGTAAGCCGGGCAGAGTGTTTTTGAGTTGCTGGCAGCAATAAAAGTCCCAGCTCGCTTGCTTTTTTGTTTGTGGTTCCACCTGCAAGTGTCCACTTTCAAACACCCCCTTTCTCCCTGCTCACAGGAGTACTCCCCCGGTTACAAGAGACGAAGGACCGTGGAGGATTTCAACAAATTCTGCACCTTTGTCCTGGCCTATGCCGGCTACATCCCTTATCCGAAGGAGGTAATCTTCACTCGGGGACCTTTCTGGCAGTGAAACCAGGGGTTGTGTGGGAGGCCTGGAGATAGCAGTTGGGCAAAAATCTTTCTTGGAAACTTCGACCAGCCTGGGAGATGGTTCCTCAAACGCTAGTAGCAAATAAAATGCAGGCTTTTTAAGAAATGATTTAGTAAACTTTCAAAGTTTGCTTGAAAATAGCTATTTGCTATCAGCCTGCTCTTTTTCTTTAATTTAATATTTCAATTGCAGTTTACATTCATATGGTGTCCTATTAGTTCCAGGTGTACAACGTAGTGGATAGACCATCAGTCATATATTTGACAAAGTGTTCCCCCTGCTATTTCTGTACCCACCTGATACCGTACACGGTTATTACAATATTATTGACTGTATTCCCTATTCTGTACTGTCTGCCTGTTCTTAATGGGCTGTATTTATCGAGTGCTGACTATGGCCAGGCACTGGTTTTGGCTCTTATAGCATGACGTAGGTGAAATTATTTGTCCCCATTTTAAAGCTAGGACATGGGCACAGGTGGGGAATGCCTTGCCCTGGGTCACAGGCCAGTGGGTGGTGGAGTCTGGCGAGCAGCCGCCTGGTTGCTGTGCACATCTCATACAGAATCTGCGGGCATGTCACCCCAAATCCCTCCCATGGGATTTCAGGCCCCCCCCCCCCCCGCGAGATAAATGGGCAGAACTGTGGACCAGCACTGCCATGGTCCTCAAACTTCAGAGCCTCGTTCATACTGACCAAGGCTAAAAAGTAGGGGCCCGGGTATTCCCAGGTCCCAGCGTTGGTTTATCCTTGGCCTCGCCATCCCGGGATCTGCCTGCTTTGCGCCACGCAGAATGTGGCCGTCGCTTGCAAATAAAATGCTTGAATGGTCTGAAGGAACCGGAGTGCAGCTCACTCGCTGCCTTGGGGCAATAATTACCCACTTTAATTTTTGCAATACTTTGGGATATCTCCAGTTTAAAAAAACGTACTGGAAAATTCTCAAAACTCATTTAAACTCACTTAATTAAAAAATGCATCCTGCGGGAGGGCAGAGGGAAGGAGATGTTCCAGTCAGGGAAGGGTCCTGGGCTGGAAAGAGGGTCTTCCCTCCTGTCAGGGGTGCGCCGAGCACCCAGCCGGGTTCCTGAGGGTTCTGCCAGGGCAGGAGGTCCCCTCTCCGGGGGCACACTGTCTGGAAGGTCGCACTGAAATACAAATGCCCTTGCTCCTAGGAGAGCTGGGAGCCTGAGGCTGGGAGAGCTTCTGCCTGGCCCGGCCAGGTGCCTGGGAGATCTCTGTGGGGCCGGCTCTCGCCCGCGGGGAGGTAACCGGAACCTTTGCCGCCGTCCTTTCAGGAACTCCCTTTGAGGAGCAGCCCCAGCCCTGCCAACAGCACCGCGGGCACCGTTGACAGTGACGGCTGGGACGCTGGCTTCACTGACATCTCCTCGGTGCCCCTGCCAGTCTCCGACCGCTGCTTTAGCCACCTGCAGCCTAGCCTCTTGCAGCGCGCCAAGCCCAGTAACTTCCTGCTGGACAGAAAGAAGACCGACAAGCTGAAGAAGAAGAAGAAGAGGAAGCGCAGGGACAGCGAGGTGCCCGGGAAGGAGGGGTACATGGGCAGCTTGCTGAAGCTGGAAGCCGCCGATCCGTACGTGGAGACCCCCACGAGTCCCACCCTGCAGGGAATGCCCCCGGCCCCTGGTGATCCCTGCTCGGGCTGGGACTCCGACACTCCGTCCAGCGGCTCCTGTGCCACCGTGTCACCAGATCAGGTCAAAGAAATAAAGACTGAGGGCAAGCGGACTATCGTCCGGCAGGGGAAGCAGGTGGTGTTCCGCGACGAGGACAGCACTGGCAATGACGAGGACATAATGGTGGATTCAGGTGAGTGGTCCCGGGACGACGGCCACGCTCGTGGCTGTGGTCGGAAGAGAGCTGATTGTAAGCCAGAGTCTCGGGGAGGTCCCTGCCTTAGTGCGCCCATGACTGCAGGGAGGAAGGTGCAGGAAGGTGGGCACAGCGCTTAGGGAAGGGGGAGATCGCCGCTAAGAGACAGCTGAGACCCCGACCTGGAAATACACAAATAATGCGGCTCATGAGTGCACATGTCACCGTAACCCCTGGGACCACAGCTCTGGGTGCCCTCTCCGTGCACTTGCTACGCGCTCACGGAGGGAGGTGGCACCGTGAGTGGAAGTTGCGTTCTGGTCCTGTTGCTTGTCCCACTGGAGGGCAGCTCTCCTGATGGGGAGGGGTCAGGAGATGTCTTTTCCTTCCTCTTACGTGTCCCTCTCTTTCAGACGATGACTCGTGGGACCTCGTCACCTGCTTCTGCATGAAGCCATTTGCCGGCCGCCCGATGATCGAGTGTAACGAGTGCCACACTTGGATTCACCTGTCTTGTGCCAAAATCCGGAAATCCAACGTGCCGGAAGTGTTTGTCTGCCAAAAGTGCCGGGACTCCAAGTTCGACATCCGCCGCTCCAGCCGCTCCCGGATGGGCTCCCGGAAGCTGTTTCTGGACTGACTGCTGGCGAGTGAGGAGACGGGGCGAGGAACCGGAAGGGACGGGACGGTGGGCTTTCAGGCCCCTTTCTTAGTTGAGCACAGAACTCTCAGCTCTGATGCAGGCAGACCCCTGCCATTCAGGTGCCTAAGCAAAGGACAGGCTGTCCGAGGTGTGAACTGTACATAGCCCGCGACTGAATAAAGTCCTGAGGCCAAAGCTGCCGCTAGAGCTGTGTTCTCTGCAGTGGAGGCGGACTCAGCACCCGGGCGGGGGTGTGGTCAGCTGACGGGGTCCTGGGGGGTTGTGAGCCCTTGCTCTCACTGACCAACTCCCGCTGATCCATGGAAACAAGTGCTGTTACTCCTGCTTCCGTGTTGGGGACCGTTGTTCCCTGGCCTGCTATCGAACAGCCATACGTGCAAGCGTTTTCTTGAGTGTGTCTTTTACCATAAGTGTCTGCACAGCAACCATCAGAGCTGCCCCTTCCTTAGTGGTCCGCCCTCCGGCCCGTTGTCCCTGGGGCTGCCTGCTGGACTCCTCGGCCTCGCTCTGAGAGGAGCCAGGGGCGGGGGGGCGAGCTAATGGTTCCTAGTTTTCCTTCTGTTCGTTGAAAGAGTTTGTGTGTGGCCACTTCTCTGTAGAAAGAGGGTTGGTTGGGAGATTGAAGCGGCCCGTGTTCATAACTCAGTTTCCCGTTTTGCACGATGTAAAAACTGTCTTTTGCACGATATAGCCAAAAGTATTGGCAGGTTTTTGCCTGGGTGCCCTTTCTCTCCAGTTGGTGTATGGGGGCCTGTGGGTGCCCAGGCAAGGTGTTTTCGAGGGAGGGGGCACTTAGATTCCTTCTTGTCTCTTCCCCTCACATTATTCCAGTAGCAGCGTAAAGGTTAGGCAGTCACTGGGGAGTGGGTAATGGGTAAAGGAAAACTGGGTGGAGGGCCTCTCCCCCGGGTGATTCTTAGTGTCCCTCAGACAGGTTGGCCTGCTGGTTCCACAGGCCAAGGTTAGGACTTGAAGCTGTTGGTTTGAGTTGGTGAGTGAGTGATGTAGTATCATTGGCCTCTGGGTATATACCGGTGAGCTGTGCAGAGGTCCTTGGATCTGGACTTGGGGACACACCTGTGGGCTCTGCTCCAGGTCACTGTACCCTGGGTCACTGGTGGGCCTAGGGCTCCACGGGAGGAGGGTTCAGCGCTGTCCCAAATTGACATTGCTCTCAACAGTTCAAATACTGGTTCTTGAAAATCGATGTTTTTTTGTTTTGTTTTTTGTGTTTTTTTTTTTTTGTAAATCGACGGGCATGTTTTCATAAACATCGTTTTCTTGTAAAAGCGTGAGAAGGGAAGAATGCCCAGGTCGGTCCTTTGTGTTTCCCGCAGGATGGGCCGGTCTCCAGGCAGGGCTGTCCCCCGTGGCGTCCCTGTGCAGGGCCACATTCTCGCCGAAGCACCACGCGCTGAACTGTAGGCTAATCAGAGCCCATTTTTTGTTCTGGTACCATTCATGCTTGACAAGCCAACTGCCTTTTTTTTGTTTTGTTTTTAATCCTGTTGCTTTTATTAACACAAAGATAGGCATAAGTTTCTGAAACCCAGTTTATTGTCCAGATCCCCAAAGGAGAAGTTGTGCAGTAGAGAGAAATGGTAAGAAGCTGGCTCAGAAACAACCTCCTCCCCAGACAGCTGGCTCTGACTCTGGCGAGGGCAAATGTGCAGGAGAAGTTGGGAGAGGAATTTGCCAAAGATCTGCCCCAGGACATTGCCTGTCCAGTGTCTTCACCATGAGAATAGCCAAAGTTCCAAAGTGTTTCTCTTGTGTTTTTAAAAATAACACCACGAAGTTTTAAAGGTGCGCTTACGAGTACCTGTGATTTTACGGTGGATCAGCCAACGCTGGTGGCCGCTATCTGCTCTTAGAAGGCTCAGCGCTGTGTGGCTCCTGGACGGCTTCGACATTCATCTCAATTTCTGTTTTTGATTTCCTTTTGGTTCTTCTAACAGGTGCATCCCTGTGGGTGGTGTCTAAGAAGTCAAGACACCCTGTTTTTTTTTGTGTGTGTTGTGTTGATTGAGCTGGCAGCTGCAATCAGCTTTATGCAAATTAGGCATGGCCCAGCTAGGGCTCCTGGTTGGTGGCTGATGAAGCGAGGAGGGAAAGATGTCACCCCAAAAGCAGGTCCCTCCCATGGGCTTCGGCCAGACCAGACACTTAACATCGTTTACATGGTTCTGTGTAATTGTAAAGTTTGTGTAAAAAGCGAAGCTGTTTCTGTGAAACTGTATATTTTGTAAATAAAGATATTGCTACTTTGAGGTTGATGTCTAGCTTCAGGTGTTTTTGTTCTGTGCTGAAGGACAATTGTGTTTTTCATCGTCACGCCCCCAAACCACGAGTACAGGACTCGGGAAGTTAGCGTTGGGTGCAGCAGGATGAAAAGTGCCCGCAGCCTTCAGCCTCCTTTGCTAGTAAGTTTTCCAGAAACCGCAGTATGAATACACATGAGCAGCTTCATCAAATTGAACTTAAACCCCAGTGAGTGGTTAACCGGCTTTGTGAAAGCTGCAGCCTGCGGTTCCCTAAGCAGGACGCATCTGGGGGTGCACATTCGGGCCTTTACACCGGTTCTGTCAGCTGTATCTGCTGCTCGAATTTGGGGCCAACTAGTACCTGCAGTGACATCCCAGCAGCCCAAACCCACTGAGCATCTCCTAGTCTTCAAAACACTGGCAGGCTGGGCGCCTTTGTTCCCAGTTGTCTAAGGCTGCAGGTGGGTGTGAAATTTGAGGGCCCCCAACGGGGTGCGGGCGACAGGCCTCAGCGAATGGGGGGAGTTTACCGGCGGGGAAGCCGGACCGGCATCCTGTGGGCCGCGGAGCACCGCCAGGCCCGCCCTCCCGCTGGCCCCGCCCCGCCCCGCCCCGCCCCGCCCCGCCCCCGCCGCGCCGCCGCCATCTTTGTTAGGGGCGCGGGGCCTGGCTCCGGAGATGCCGAAGTCGTGCGCGGCCCGGCAGTGCTGCAACCGCTACAGCAACCGCAGGAAGCAGCTCACCTTCCACCGGTGAGGGCCGCGGGCGCCGGGGGCGCGGGTCCAGGCTGCCCGGCCCGCCCCGCCCGGGCCAACTGGCCGCGGCCCCCGCGAGAGCCCGAGGCCTGGCGGCGGGGGCACCGGGACCGGCTGGGTCACGGCCCGGGTGTCCGCGCCGCCGGGGCCGCCGGGCGCGTGGGAGCGAGGGGAGGAGGGGGGCTGAGGAGCCGCCCCGAGGGCGCAGCCTGCCGCCGGCGGGCGGGGGAGGGCGGCGGCCGGCTGCGAGCTCGGGGCGCCTCGGGGCTTCCGGCGGCGCCGAGGCGGGCGGGTCAGCCTGGACGGCGGGGGGCGCCGAGCCGGAGGAGCCCGTCAATCACCTCCGCGCCCCAAGGCCGCAGGAGCAGTGGTGTGCCCTTCCCAGAGGCAGCCCTCCCGTCGGGGCCACGGCCAGCCACGCCGAGGGGCAGGTGCAGGTCAGAATCAGCCTCATTCTGCTAAGTGTGCAGTGACCCTCCCTTAGGACCTCAAGCCCCAGCCTCTCAACCCGCTTAAAACAAATGCCCCGCTGCGCTCTCCCCGCGGCTGCCCCGACCCTCCCCTTCCCTCCCCGCACCCGCTGAACTCCAGGAGGCGTGCAACCCGCACGCGCCCTGACCAATGCAACCGGCGACCCCTGGGTGCACGCCGCGCGCCCCGTCAGCGGAGCCACACCCGCTTGTTCGTGTTTCACTATCAGCCTTATATTCATGTCCATGGAAGACATGTCTAAACCTTCAGAGGACTTTATAGGTTTCCAGGTTTCTTTTGTGCGTTTGAAATTAAGGGGGGAAGGTAAGGCTTACGTGAGGGTGGGAGAAAGCAAGGGGGGGGATTTAGATTACAGATCGTTAACTAGGTGTGTTAGCTAGATGCGTAACAATAAAGGACCAGGCAAAGATAAACCTTTTCCTAAAGAAATTATAGGCCTGGGGCGACTACCCAGCATGACCTGCCCAGGTGGGACCTTATGATCAGATCGCCCTGGTGTCTCCATAGAACCCCCTTGTTTTTGTCCACCGTTGAGTCGTGCTCAGTTGCGGTTCATTGCTGCGTAGTATTCCACTGAGTGCAGAAGCCAGGATTCACTGGTTCTGCTGAAGGGCATTGGGTGCCTCTGTTTTGGCCGCCACATGGCTCAGCATTCCTGCTGGGACCAGTCTTTCCGTGCAGGTGTCTGTGCTTCAGTGAGGTATATGCCTGGGGGTGGAGTTGCCTGCCGTTCACTCTCCAACCCATTCATTCCACTTAGACTCTTGGCTCCCAGCCTCCCCCTTCCACAAAGGAGCTTTCTGTCAAGTCCTACCCTCCTGCAGCATCCGGACTGGGCTCGGTCATCACCCTCTGTCCAGAGCGTCCAGGGACGCCCCCATCTGCCCGAGACTCATGTCCTTCAGTCCCACTCTTGCTCTGTCTCAGCCAAATCTGCTCTGATCGCTCCTTTAACCACCAGGCACACGCCTGCTGCTTGCTTTCCCTTCTGATACCCAGACACGGGAGCTCCCAGCGACCTCGGCTCGAACGATAGCTCTCAGGTGGCCTCCCCTGTCTGTCATCGTCCGCTGTTCTGGAACGTTGGCTGTGCGAGGCCGGGCGTCTCTCCCCCGCCAGCACCCAGAGCAGGCCCCGCACATGGCAGGCTCCCTGGGGATGGGTGCAGGCTCACCTGGCACACGTAGCTTCGGAAACCGCTCTTTGGCCACGTTCATGGTCTCACGTTTCCGAAGGGTGCTGTAGACAGCGTGACAGAAGCTTCCAGAAACTGGATGTGGTTTAACAGGGTACAGTCACCGGGCTTTCCCGGTTGTCGAGGTGCCGTGTGATGGTGGGAGAATGCCCGCTCATTCCCGCCGCCGCGCCTCTGCCGCTCCCTAGGTTCCCATTCAGCCGGCCCGAGCTGCTGAAGGAATGGGTGCTGAACATCGGGCGGGGCGACTTCGAGCCCAAGCAGCACACGGTCATCTGCTCGGAGCACTTCCGCCCCGAGTGTTTCAGTGCCTTCGGGAACCGCAAGAACCTGAAGCACAACGCTGTGCCCACGGAGTTCGCCTTCCAGGACGCCAGGCAGGTGAATGCACCTCCCACAACAGCCTGCGGCACCCCCCCAGCAGTGGGTGGGACGGGGTGGGGTTTCCAGGGACATCCAAGGCCCCGGGCTCCGCGCACGGCGCTGCCTTTGGTGAGGGTGACACAGGCCCAGGAGGGAGAGGAGCCGACAGTGGAGGTGAGGGCAGCATGCTTAGCCTCTGGCGTTGGGGCCCAGCCGACCCTGATGGCCATGACCTTCGTTTAGGGGATCCCCAACATAAAGGCGATTTAGAAAGGAGTCACGCCTCACACCATGCGGCTGCTGAAGCAGCAGAGCCTGGTCCCACGCGGCTCCGGGCTGCACAGTGAAGACCTAAGACCTTCCCAGTGGAGGCAGCAGCTGAGCTGCACTCGGACCTCTTCTGAGAAGCCAGCCAGGGCCTGGGCACCTGTCACCAGGGAGCCAGAGGCTGCCACTGCCGTTCAGCACCACTCCCTTGAGGTCCTGCTGATGCCGCGGGTGCTGGCTGAGAGCTCTGTGGAAGGGCTGTGCCGGTGGAGCCTGGGGGGTGGGGGTGAAGGGTGTTGGGCAGCGTGGACAGAGGCCTGCAGTGGAAGGGACCTGGCCGTATTCAGGGCAGCACAGCTCAGGCTGGTGGGCGGGTTGCAGGGATGACAGGCTGGGACAGGCAGCTGCTTTTCGGGTGGCCAGTGGGGAGGGACGTGGCTTTGGAAGGCTCCCTGTGGCCTGAAGCTGGTTTGGAGGCCACCACAGTGTCACAGGTGAGTGGTCATGGCGGCCTGAGCCAGGTGGGTTGGTGAGGAGAGGACCGAATGGATGGACTGTGCAGACCCACGGGCTGAGAGGGAGGTGGCTGGATAGGGGGAGAGAGCTCTCTGAACCCCTGGGGAGTGGGGTTCCCAGATTCTGAGGCATTTCGTCCTGTAGACGAAATGTGTGAGGTTGGATGTCCCAGTGGGATGTGGGGTGGGGTGGGGTGAGTGTGCAGGTTTGGCTCAGGAGAGAGCTCACTGACCGCTGGACACTGAATCTCCTAACCCCTAGAGGTGAGGCTTGCAGAGCCCCAGAGTGTGGGCCCCACGGGGGGTGGTGTGGGGTCGGGGACCACTTCAGCCTGGGAGGGAAGGTGATGGCGGGACAAGCACAAGGTGGACGGACACCTGGGCCGGCTTGATTTTTTTTGGCAACGAGATGGCAGGGTGTGAGGAGGAGCAGGCTGTGAGCAGCCGCAGGCCTCGGCCACATCTTTCCTTTGCCCGATGATCCCCCAACTCCACGTGAGCGGCCGCCTCCTCTTGAGTCCTGGTCCCGCAGGAGGGCCCTCCGGGCGTCCCCACCCCACTGTCCCTGCTGGCCCGTCCCTCCCTCCCTGCTTCCTGGCACTTGCCACAGTTCCCTGTTTGGGGTCTGCCCCCTCCATCGCGAGCTCCCTGAGGGCAGGGGCGTCTTTCACTGCTGTCGCTCCAGCACCCAGAAGGTTGCGGCACAAAGTAGGTGCTTAGTACGTTGGTGGTTTGGTTTTTGTAACGTGGAAGGCCTTTTGTTTCATGAATATGAAAGCTAATTGTGGGGAGAGCACTTAGCATGAAGTCTGCCCTCCAACTCAGGCGTTGGTGCGGTGCTGTGAACTGGCCCGTGTGCAACTGGGCTCCCGGCTACTGAGCGGCCTCGCTGGAACTGCCCGTCAGCGACTGCACCCCAGCTCCTCAGAGCGTGTTTGATGACAGAGGAGTTAGGTCGCTTTCCTGTGGTCTGTTTGTCCCAGAAGGGATTGCATTTAGCCACTGGGTGGGGTGTGGGGGGTGGAATGGAGATGTGCTTTGTGCCGAGAGCTGGTCTGGCTGTGGGCAGCTCAGCTGGGAGCCTGGGGACGGACTGAGGCGATGTTTGGTACCACACATGGCTGCCCCTCATTGAGCAAAATTTGAGGGACTGCTACTCGCCTAGAATGCCAGGGGCAGCACAGTTGGGTCCCTGGCTTCCTAAGGCCTCTGGCCAAGCTTTGGGAGCTTCTTGGAAGAACAGCGCAGTGGGCAGAGGTGGAGGTGAGGTGGGTTTCAAGGCCCCAGATACTTGGATAAACCTGGGCCTGAGAATGAGGATCAGTGCAAGGGTTGGTGCCTGGCGTGAGGTTCTTGGGGTGCAGGTCTCTTAAACCCCGACGGGGCCCAACATCGGCCACTGTCCACAGCAGCTGCCTGTCTCTCACAGCTGGTGAGGGAAGACACAGACCCGGCCCACAAGGGTGGGAATGCGGACTCTGAGAAGGAAAAGGTAGGTCTGCACAGCTGGGGGTCGGTCTGCGCTGTGGGTGGGTGGGTTCTGGGGGTCGGTCTGCGCTGTGGGTGGGTTC
>PVJC01005411.1:0-59096 GCA_004026665.1 Murina feae | reverse complement strand
GCCAGCAGTGGGGACAGTTGGGGGTGAGCAGGCCATCATGCAGAGTAGTTAGGGGCGATCAGGCCAGCAGGCAGGTGAGTGGTTTAGGAGCCAGCGGTCCCGGATTGCAAGAGGGACATCCGTCTGCCGGTTGAGGCCCTGTGGGATTGGGCCTAAACCAGCAGTCAGACATCCCCCAAGTGGTCCCAGATTGGAGAGGGTGCAGGCCGGGTTGAGGGACACCCACCCCACCCCCACCCTGTGCACAAATTTTGTGCACTGGGCCACTAGTATAATATTAAACCCTGCGTTTCACATAGTCGCAGCTGTAAACCTACATTTGCCTCACCCTGTATTTCACTGTGAGTTTATATAACTTAATGGCTGTTTAACAAATGGCGGGCAAACTTCCTGAGTGTGTCCAGTTGGCTGTCGTGAGGGGTGGAAGCCGGCCCCAGCGCACCACGGGTGGCCTTTGCACAAGATGTGGCTGTCCGAGGGGGCGGGGGCTGATGGGTACTGGTGGGTCTCTGTCTCCCCAGGCGGATGTTTCCATTCCTGTCGTTTACTGTGGCTGGGCTGGAGCCCACCAGTCATTACCGGATGTTCGTGGACGTGGTCTTGGTGGACCAGCACCACTGGCGGTATCAGAGCGGCAAGTGGGTGCAGTGCGGAAAGGCCGAGGGCAGCATGCCAGGTATGCGCCCGCCTGGGAGGCATGGGCACTCTTTTCCTCCGAGACTGGGCGCCCCCTAGTGGATTCAGGAGGAACCCCGCCCCCTAGTCCCTGCACCGGACACCTAGGATTTAACTCCCCATCCCACCCCACCCCGTCCCCTCTGTCATTTCTTTTCTACCTGACTCTGGCCTGTCTCCTGCTCTGTCCTCTGCCCACACCTCCCCTCGCCCTGCCTTGTCTGATCCTCCCCCCGCATCCTTCTTGATGTCCCCTTCAGAACAGGCAAAGGCCCGCATTCCTGTGGGTCTGGCCCTGGGGGCTGCGTGCCTCACAGGTTAACTGTCCACAGGAAACCGCCTGTACGTCCACCCAGATTCCCCCAACACTGGAGCCCACTGGATGCGCCAGGAAGTTTCATTCGGGAAACTAAAGCTCACGAACAACAAAGGGGCCTCCAACAATGCCACTCAGGTGGGACTCCTCCCCAGGGGCCAGCCCTGCCCCACCCCAGGTCCAAGCCCACTGCGGGGGGTTGAGGGGGGGTAGCCCGCAGGCTGATACTGTTTTGTAAGAGTCGCTTTTCTTCCTCTCTGACTGTTTTTCCTCCCCACCACCTTGAGGTGGGAAGAAGCTGAATCTTGGGGCACAAAGGGTGTCTGTCACATTCAGGCCAAACGCCGGGCTGCCACCGCTGTGGTACCCTGCTGGGCATGGATGTCCTGGAAAGCCCTGCTTGTGCTAATAGCTTGGTCACAGTGGACAGCTGGGGAGAGGGCATGGGGCAAGAGGGTAGAATTGGTGCCTCCAAGGAGCTGGGGAGCGGAATGGGAAGGCCTGGGGGAAGTCACATGGTGTCAGGGCAGGGGACTGGACAGGATGACCTCCGGGTGGAGGGGGATCCTTCCAACCCCCTCCTCCCCACCCCACAACCTTCTTGCTCTCCCTCAGATGATCGTGCTCCAGTCCCTCCATAAATACCAGCCCCGGCTGCACATTGTGGAGGTGAACGAAGGAGAACCCGAGGCGGCCTGCAGTGCCTCCAACACCCACATCTTCACTTTCCAAGAAACCCAGTTCATCGCCGTGACGGCCTACCAGAATGCCGAGGTGAGCGCGGCCCAGGCAGCCGGGAAGGGGAGGACAGGGAGCGCGGGGGGGCCCCCAGTCTCCCTTGAGAGGGATTTGGAAGCTTCCTAGCCCCACACTCAGGATTCCGCTTCCCCTCTCTCTAGATTACTCAGCTGAAAATTGACAACAACCCTTTCGCCAAAGGATTCCGGGAGAACTTTGAGTCGTAAGTGCCACTGGTTTCAGCTCCCCTTTGCAGAGCCCTCCTGAGACTGGGACCCCAGGCACATGCTCTGCACATGCTCCTCTCCGCCCCCGAGGATGGGAGAGACTGGGGTGGGTGCCAGAGGGCGGGTGGGCCAGAGAGGCAAGTGCAATAGGCGTCTCCCATCCAGGTTTCCCCTTCCTGTGCCCCGACTACAGTCATGTACCTGGTGGCCAGTTACTGCTCCTGACCCCTGTCTTCTTGCCTCTGATTTCCCTTTTTAGCATGTACGCATCTGTCGACACCAGTGTCCCCTCCCCACCTGGCCCCAACTGTCAATTGCTTGGGGGAGACCACTACTCTTCGCTCCTCCCCAACCAGTATCCCATTCCCAGCCGTTTCTACCCCGACCTCCCTGGCCAGGCCAAGGACGTGGTTCCCCAGCCTTACTGGCTGGGGGCTCCCCGGGACCACAGCTACGAGGCTGAGTTTCGAGCCGTCGGCATGAAGCCTGCGTTCCTGCCCTCGGCCCCTGGGCCCACCATGTCCTACTACAGAGGCCAGGAGGTCCTGGCACCCGGAGCCGGCTGGCCTGTGGCCCCCCAGTACCCTCCCAAGATGGGTCCGGCCAGCTGGTTCCGCCCCATGCGGACTCTGCCCATGGAACCGGGGCCTGGTGCTTCCGAGGGGCGGGCGCTGGAGGACCAGGGCTCCACCTCGCTGTGGACGGACATCGCCCTCATCCGGCCGGAGTCCGGCGACTCGGGACTGGGCGAAGGGGACTCTAAGAGGAGACGTGTGTCCCCCTATCCTTCCAGCGGCGACAGCTCCTCCCCTGCTGGGGCCCCTTCTCCTTTTGATAAGGAAACGGAAGGCCAGTTTTATAACTATTTTCCCAACTGAGCAGGTGACTCACTGGGGGGACACCAATGAACGTAGACAGCAGACTCAGGACTGAGCAGCCCCCAGCTCCCTCGGTTCCTTCTCCTTTTGTAGTTGGTGGGGAAAGAGGGGGCGCAAATGCATTCTGGGGTTCACCGGCTGCTCCTTGGCCCGTGGTGAAACCTGGATGGAGTGCTCCCTCCCCTTCCTGTGCCCCGACAACAGTCATGTACCTGGTGCTGCTTCTGGCTGTGGGCTCCCAGCTGGAGAACACGAAACAGAACAAGAAGGTCTTGGACACAAGGGGGGGCAGGTGGGGGGCTCCTGCGGGGAAGTGAAGGTTCAGGTCTCTTCTCTGTAGAAGAACTTCCAGCATTTTTATTTGTGTGTGTGTGTGTTACTCTCTGATCGGAAAATAAAGGTAATGGATTTTGTAACAGCCAGCCAGCCAGGGTCAGGGAGAGGACGCAGGTGACTGGGCAGCTGGCCTGGGCCCCACCCACTGAGCCACAGCGTCCCATCCCGAGGGAGGGGCTGGGCGTGGCGGGCACGGCGCCTGCCTAGAGACACAAGATTGGCCGTGAGTGCCCACGTGCGCCCGAGTGCTTTTTTTCTTTTTTATGTTTTTGTTTTTGGAACGAGGCGGCTATTTATTGTACAGAGAGTGGTGTCTGGATGTACTTCTGTTGTCTTCATCACTTTCTGAAAATAAACATGAAACTGTCAAGTGTGCCTTGCTCTGGGGCCCAGCTGGGGGACACGGGGGCTGCCCTGGGAACGGCGCCAGAGTTGTCCTGTGGGCTCTGAGACAGAACCTGGGCTCCCCGAGAACCTGGACCCCCTAGAAACCCAAAGTGGCCTCACTCGGGGAGTAAACTGGGTTTAAGCAAGAACACACGTGCTACGACCGGCGCTCAGATTGATGGCGGGTGCCGCCTGGAAAGGTGTCTTGGGACAGAGAACCATCCCTCTGCCTGTGTGTGCACCCTGAGCTGTGGAGGAGGGGTGTGAGGGCAAGGCCAGAGGACAGGACTGGGTGGGAGTGGAGGGGTGTGGGGGGGCTCTGAGGGGAAGGATGGCCTTGATTTCTCCTTGCATTTGTAGCAACTTCGGTTCTCCATCTTCATCTTAGGGTTGTTCAAAGGAGTAAATGTAAGTTGGACCACATGAAATTGCTGTATTAGTAGGTCAGCAATAACCAAATATCGGCAATTTCATATGATTCGACCTAGTACAGGCCAAGGGTTTAGAACTGCGCCTGACGCCTGATAAGCAGTAAGTGTGTGAATTGTTGTCACCGCTCTCTTGCTCTAGCTCTGCTTCTCTCTGTATTCACAGATGAGTTGTGTTGGCTTCTTTTAAAGAACTTAAGCAATGCAGAAAAGCATTAAGACAGCAACAAGGTATCCCAAATCTAACCACCCGTCCATAGTTAGCATTAACATTCGATGGTTGGATAGAAAGACAGAATACTTTTATAAAGCTGGAATCATACTGAACATGCTTTTTCTGAAGCAGCACCCAATACGACTGGATGTAATTAACAATGTGTAACAGCAGCCACAGCAAACAGCAAACCCAAACCTGCCAAACCATCGAAACCATCCCCCCCTCAAACTCTCGAGTAAATGTGGGGAATTGCTGAACTCAAGATCAGTTTTTCTTCACGATAAGAACCATTCCCCGAAAGAGCCCTCTCAGACGCAGAAAGCCGCCTGCGGGGAAACATGAAGACGCTGACGTGACTGTGTGCGCCCCAGCCCAATTCAGAGCCCCTCGTCCTAACGGGCGTGGAGTGCCCTTGCAGTTCTGCCTGGAGCCTGGGACTCTGGGTCTGTCACAGATCACGTGTCTTGCACTGGCCTCTACCCAGACACCATTTCATCCCCACGTAGTCAAAAGAAGGAGAACATTGAGGAGAGAGATTTGGTTCCACCCCCTTGGATTCGAGAGCTCAGAATTTTGTAAGTGACGTCAGGAGTTTTGCCATGTTGTACTCTGTGAGGGCGGATATTCCGCCCCCTGCCCCAGCTTTTGGCTGTCACTCTCTCCAGTTAGTGGGATTACCTTGGGCTCAGTTCCTCTCTCGGGGAACTGTGGTTAGTGAGTACAGTGCTCTCCTCCCCTGTACACCTCATACTATAATGAGGCGGAGGGAGTATGATTACGTCTTACTCCGTCATTTTTTCCCCCAGAAGCCTGGCTGCAAATGTTTTGGTGCTGCATCAGAAAGGTTCATTAACGTACTCTTATTTCTTCTCTATTGCTACTGAGTATAGATGAATATATTATGTATGTTACTATAGTATACACATTCACAGTCTTTTGTTGATATAATGGAATTTGCCTTAAATGTCATAGGGTCTGGCATTAATATTCCAATTTGTATTTCGTTTTTATTTGAAGTTATCTGATCAATTTTCTCATATTTGGTTGATAATGTGTGTTTTTTTAAGTTTCATTTTTGTTATATTATGTCTTTGTCACGATACAAGCGAATGGATTTAAAAACACATTTTAAGATGCTTTCCTTAAATTTTTTTTCTATTTGTTTACAAATATAATGATCACTGATTAACACACACAACTCAAAAACTTAAGCACCAATAATATCATAGCTAGTTATATATTACTCCATCTCATCTCCTACCTTTTCTTTACAGATAACCAGTACCATGAATTTTGTGTTTTATCTTTTTCTTGCTTTTAAAATTATGTGTTAACACTTTTTATTATCTTATTATTACACTGTTTAGTTTTAGCCGAACTTTATAAAAAGTATGTATGTCTGTATATATCTTATGTTATCTTTCTATGCATGAACAGGGACTATTTCTTCATTTATTTAGGTCACCCTGTAGGTCCTTCAGTACAGTTTTACAATTTATAAGTATGGGACTTGCACTTCTTTTGTTAGATTTATTCTTAGGTATTTTTTCTCTATAAAAGGTATCTTTTAAAAAATATGTGTCCCCTAATTGTTTATTACTGGTATATAGAATTGTAATTGATTTTTGCATGCTGAGCATAAGATCCACTCCCCCCCCAGCTAAATTCTCTTATTATTTTTCAGTGGTTTGCTGTAAATTCATATTTTCGCTCTGGCTAGTCAGATTATTTCAAATAATGGCGGTTTCATTTCCCCCTTTGTGATCATTGTGCTTCTAACTTTTTTCCTGTCTTATTGTATTGGCCAAAACTTGGAATGCTAGTTTCTTGCCATTGGGCAATGATTCCCATCCCCAATTTATTTCACTTTTCCGTTTATGCTGGTTTGGCATTTCTGTAATTTATTTCTGTTATTTTAGCGGTTACTCTATACATTTTAATATGCACATTTAACCTAACAAACTTGAATGATTTTCCTTCTAGTCAATAGGACAACTTCAGATCACTTACTTCTGGTCTTCCCCCTCGTGACATAGTATTGATTTTCCTCCCAATTTATCGATTTTGAACACCTCAGTTCTGCCTTACTTCAATCTTCACAGATTAGACTCCTGTATTACTGTACTAAGACAGTAATTCATGGGGCTTATTTTTATGTCACCATTTTTTTTTTCTGGTTCACTTTCCATTTTGCATTTCTACCTCTTTCTGCAATCCCGTTCCTATTTCTTGAACTAAATCCTTTATGAGTTCTTTTAGAGAAGATCTCTCTGTAAGTCCTTCATGTGCTTGTTTCTTATAAAGATTATTATATTTTCCCTTATTATTAAATGATCGTTTTGCTGAGTACACAGTTTTAAGTGCTCAGTATATTTTTTTTAACATTTTATAAATGCTGTTGCACTCTCTTCTGCTTCCATTGTTTGTGAAACCTGTTGTTGCTCTAAATTATCATTCTTTTATAGGTCATCTGTCTTTTTCTTTCTGCTTTCCAGATCTTCTATTTATATTTGATGCCCAACAGATTCACTGTGGTGACAAGGTACGAATTTATTTTTGATCATATGGGAGATATGTTGTGTTTCCTGGATCTGTGTATTCATGGTTTGCATCAGTTCTGAAAATTCTCATTCATTGTCTTTTAAAATATTGCTTCTTTCCATTCTCTCCAATTTCAGCTTCTGGGACTCTAATCAGATGGATGCAAGACATTCTCATTCTGTTATTTTTCATGTATCACAACTCTATTGTGTTTCTTTACCCTTCTTTCACTTTGTAGCACTCGGGATAAGTTCTTGGGATATATATTTTAGTTTAATTCTACTTTTAACTGTATCTCATATACTAATTAGCCCATCCATTGAGATTTTTTTCCACATTTTACAAAAACACTTTTTATACGTATTTCACACATCTCCTTTAAATTTTATCTAAATATTATGCTTTCTATTAGTTCATTCATTTATATTAGTTCATTTATTTTAATGTGTATTATGCCGGTGGTTTCCTGTTGTATATTTCCTCTTGCAATTGCGTTTTGTGTCTGTAAACATTCTGTACGCAGCTGCTCTGTGTTTTGTACTTGATATTTACAATATTTTCTATCTTTGTGGAGGGTGGTGGCAGGGATGTTATCTAAATATGCGGTTTCTTCTGATTCTCACTCGTGGAGGGTTTGCACTTGGAGGCCTTTATGTTTGACTTTTAATCCATGGAAGTCCCATCAAACTAACGTGGGCAAACTCTCTACCACCGAAGTTGCCTCCGATTGAACGGATGTGGGACCCCAGGTTGTGGCGGGGCTTTTCTCTCTAGTAGGAGAGCTGACCTTCTCGGCTCAGGGCTCCAAATGAGCACGATGGATGCTTCCAAACCCGTAAGGCCTATGCCTGGGACTGGGACAGCATCACTCCCACCACAATCTAGTGGTTAAGAACAGCCCATGAGCAGGGGGAAGGGAAGTCATTTCCCCTCTAGATGGGAGGAGTGGCATGGCTGCCTCGCCACCGGGCTGGGACCTCTCCCTCCCCATCAGCCTGGACACTGTCCTCATGTCTCTCTCACGTTGGATCTCCTGTTTCCTGGATCACATGTCTTTTTCTTTCTTTGTTTATTCCCTTGTTTTACTGAAGTACATCTCCCCCCCCCCCCTTTTTTTATAGTCATTCCAGGCTGTGGCTACATTTTATTTCATTTTTTAAAATATATTTTTGTTGATTCCAGAGAGGAAGGGAGAGGGAGAGAGAGATAGAAACATCAGTGATGAGAGAGAATCATTGATTGGCTGCCTTCTGCACGCCCCCTACTGGGGACTGAGCCCAGAACCCAGCGACACCTGTAACTTTCTGACTTGATCGCTACCCTCTGTTCCTCTTCCCATTACTTTATTTTCATTTTTTAGAATGTATTTTATTGATTTTTTACAGAGAGCAAGGGAGAGGGATAGAGAGCTAGAAACATTGATAAGAGAGAAACATCGATTCAGCTGCCTCCTGCACACTCCCCACTGGGGATGTGCCTGCAACCAAGGCACACACCCTCGACCAGAATCGAACCTGGGACCCCTCAGCCCGCAGGCCGACGCTCTATCCACTGAGCCAAACTGGTTAGGGCTATTTTCATTTTCTAAACTTATATTCAGCATTCTGGGAGGGACTTCCAAATTTATCTTAGTGATGGAATATTAATTTGAGGATGACTGAAAACTAATTTCTAAGGAGACAGTGAGCCAGGTGAAAGGCCTGCCCTTACGATGTACATGAATGCCTATGTAGATTGTCTGTGGTTACAGCTATGTCTTAATATGATGTTTTATGAGTTAATAATGGCAAGACCTATAAATAGCTGGGCCTAAACATAACTGTTGGGGTCAGGATGTGAAACTAGATTAAACACTAGTTTAATCTTGTCTCAGACTCTGAAGAACCTGCCTTGTTTGAGTTACTTATATCTAGATTACCAGAGGTTCCTCCAAGTAGGGAGAAGGGGCGCAGGAATTACTTCAGGAAATATCTGAGGAAATGTACTGCTGTGCTCCCATCCTTATATGACGAGTATCCTTCTGCGATGGAAGAGACACTGCGGCATAGATACCGGGCTGAATCATCTCCAAACGCGCCGAATCAGAATGGCCTTCACGATACTGATTTGGTTTTCCCTCAGTTCCACTGTGCCCGTTACAGCCTTCACTGGGAGTTAACGTTCTGCCATTGAATTTTAGTCTTCTTTTCAATTCTGTCTTATCTCAGTCTCGCTTTCATCCTGGCCTATTATTTGTGTCTCTCAACTCTCCCCTGACAGATGTCTTTATTTCTGTGAGGATGCTGAGTAATTCTCTGGAATTTTCTTTTGGATCTTGAAATGGCAAGATAATTGAGTGTGGTAACTTACTATGGGGGGTTTGTAGCTATAAGTCAGTTAAACGAATAGCTGAACTGTAGTACTTTTGGGGCAAAATAATAGGTATTTTGTCTTCGGACCATACCCCTCCTTTATGAAAACTACCCACACCCTCTTCTTTGCAGGGATTAAGCTCCTAAAGGCCATATTTATAAGATAAGACCCTGCCTCACCTCCTACCTCATCATATCTGGTTGGAAGAGGGTTGATGCATGAAGGAATTGGGGTTGAAAGTCTTTAGTTAGTTTGAGGTATTGCTTGAGTTTGGGTTGTATAAACTATGGTGTATCAGGGCAACCACGTAGATGAAAATGGAGAGAATGCAGTTTGTGGAGAGGGGACAGAAGATGTGCAAAGAGAGAGTGTGATAAAACATACGAGAGGGAGGGAGTGATAGGGCAAGAGTGAGAATGAGAAAGAGCTTCCTGGTTCTAGTTCCTCTTAAGGTCCAAGTGAACTTCCTCTCTCTGTCCTCTGAGCCACACCCACGTGCTAACAACATTTTCCCTGTCGTTTGCAGTGGGAGTCTTGGACCACTAAGACAGCCTTGATTAAGACAACCCCTTCCAGTCATAATAAGCACAGCATTTCATTGTGAGTAAGAGGATGAAGACGATGTCACACATTTTGTTCCTTTAGTGGGAGGACTTGTATCCAGCTCATCCCAAAGTAGTATCCGATGGTTAAGAACAAAGAGAAAAGGTGTAGGGGTGGGTAGGGTGGAAGGACGACCACATCCTCATTTTACTGCTGTGGAAATTATCTGCTGACCCATCAGAAGGTTGACCCTGCCATTCCTAGGTCTTGCTGCGATCATGCAGGTTCTGTATGAGTACCAAAAGCTCGGAAAGCTTAGCCAATTCTTGATTATGGAATTAAAGGTAAGAGACAGCAATCACAGCTTCTAGTTAGGTGGTCAGTACCACAACCATAGTCTGAAGTGGAGGGTCATCTCCAGGACCTGCTTGTTTTTCATGTTCAACATTAGCCAGAGAAACCTCGAGCTGCAGGCCTGTAAAAAAGAGGTGGGCAGCCCGGCAGGCAAGGCTCAGTGGTTGAGCATTGACCTATGAAACCAGGAGGTCATGGTTTGATTCCCAGTCAGGGCACATACCTGGATTGTAGGCTCAACTCCCAATGTGGGGCGTGCAGGAAGCAGCCAATCAATGATTCTCTCTCATCATTGATGTTTCTATCTCTCTTTCCCTTTCTCTCTGAAATCAATCAATCAATCAATATATTGCTACATTCGGATGGATGCTATGACCTTGAAGGACCAACCAGAAAGTTTGCCTTTACTGAATGAGATTCACCTAGGTGGAAGTCAAGCCTGTGGGACTGATGGCAGGTTAATAGGGACCAGAGGACCCTATCTAAGGTGGCTCTTAAAATATGTGTGTGTGTGTGTGTGTATAATTGATTTCAGGCAGGGAGAGGGAGAGGGAGACAGAAACATCAATGACAAGAGAATCATTGATCGGCTGCCTCCTATATGCCCCCACTGGGAATCGATTCTGCAGTCCGGACACATGTCTGAACCGTGACCTCCTGGTTCATAGGTCGATGCTCAACCACTGAGCATGCTGGTTGGGCAAATCTCTGCCTTTTAATTGGTGTCTTTAGATCATTTAGACCATTTCTTCTTTTCTATAAACGTGTCTCTCAGAACTGCTTTATCCCACAAATTTATATATGTTGTCTTTTCATTTTCATGTGGTTCAGTGTATTTTAAAATTTCTTCTGGGACTTCCTCTTTGACACATGGATTATTTAGACATGTGCTATTTAGTTTCCAACTATTGGGAGAGTTTCCTGTTGTCTTTCTGTTATTAATTTTTAGTTTGATTCTACTGTGGTTGGAGAACACATTCTTTTTTTTTTTTTGCCATTTATAGATTTAATGCAATCCCTATCACATTCTATATGATTTCAATTCTTCTAAAACTGTCGAGTTTGTTTTATGACCCAGAATGTGGTCTAACTTGCTGTATGTTTTGTGAGCACTTGAAAGGAATGTTTAATCTGCTGATGTCAGGGAAGAGTTCCATAAATGTCCGTTGTCAATTAGATCATGTTGGTTAATGGTGTTATTAAATTCTTCTGTATGCTTGCTGATTTTCTGTCTATCAATTGCTGAGAGAGGGAGGTGGAAGTCTCCAATATAATTGTCAATTTGTCTATTTCTTCTTTCAGTGACATGTCAGTTTTTAATTCACATATTTTGTAGCTCTGTCCTTTGGTGCACACACATCTAGAATTGTTATTTCATCTTGGTAGATTAACCCTTTCATCATCTCTATTTCTGGAAATTTGCTTTGAAGTCTACTTTACATAATATTAATATAGCCACTTCTGCTTTCTTTTAATATTTCCATGATATATCTTTTTCCATATTTTTACTTTCAATCTGCCTGTAGTGTTATAGCTGAAGTGAGTTTCTTTTTTTAAAAAAATGTACTGACTCTTAGAGGATTTGGAGGGAGAGAAAGAAACAATAATGTGAGAAACATTGATTGGTTGCCTGCCCCACGCATCCCTACTGGGGCCGGTGATCAAACCTGCAACCCAGGTACGTGCCCTTGATGGGGAATCTAACTCAAGATCCTTCAGTACACGGGCCAGTGCGCTAGCCACTGAGCAACACTGGCCAGCATTCATTTTAGGATTTTTTTTCATTTCACTGCTTTCTTTTGTCTGTCTTCTTGTAGGTTACTTGAACATCCTTTAGAATTTTATTTTTATTTTACTTATTTTATTTTATTTTACAGTATTTTTTAGTATATCTCTTTATAGAGTTTAGTAGTTACTTTCGTTATTACATTATGTATTACGTATATCTTGTCACAGTCTATTAGTGTTGTCATTTTGCCAATTGGAATAAAGTATAGAAACCTCCCCTCCCCATATGTCTTTTTACCCTTTCCATTGTTAGTACAATTGTCTTAAATATTTTCTCTACATACATTTAGATCCATTTCAGACAGTGTTATAATTTTGCTTCAACCATCAGTTTAGAAAATGTAAGAGGAGAAGGAAATCCTATTTAATTTACTCGTATATTTTTTTTATCATGTTCTCCCTTCCTGCTGTTCCAAGAATCCTTCTTTTGTAGTATCCTTTCTGTTTAGAAAACTTCCTTTTGTCATTTTTTTAAAGGGTAGGCCTGTTGGTAACAAATTCTTAGTTCTTCATCTGAGAATGTCTTGATAGTTTCCTGAGGGATATTTTTGCTGAATATAGAATCCTGGGCTGACCGTTTTTTAAGCTCATGGAAAATACGCCATTCCCTTCTAGCCTTCATGGTTCCTGATGAGAAATTCACTCCCATGTGAGTTGTTTTCCCCTATAGGAAAGATGTTGTTTCTCTCTCACTGTTTTCAAGACTTTTTTTTGGGTCAAACTTTCAGAAGTTGAACTCTGGTGTGTCTTGGTGTGGATTTCTTTGAGCTTTCCCATTTGGGGTTCACTCAGCTTCTTGAATCTGTAAGTTTATGTCTTTTGCCAAATTTACAAAATTTTCAGCCATTATTTCTTCAAATACTTCTTAAAAAATAAGTTTTATTGATTTTTACAGAGAGGAAGGGAGAGGGATAGAGAGTTAGAAACATCGATGAGAAAGAAACATCGATCAGCTGCCTCCTGCACACCTCCCACTGGGGATGTGCCAGTAACCAAGGTACATGCCCTTGACCGGAATCGGACCTGGGCTGACGCTCTATCCACTGAGCCAAACCAGTTAGGGCTCTTCAAGTACTTTTTTAACCCTTCCCTCTTTCTTCTCTCCTTCTGGGACCCCAACGACAGGAGTGTTAGAGCTTTCATTATAGTCCAACAGGTCCCTAAAACTCTGTTCATTTTTTGTTTTTAGTTTATTTTCTTTCTGTTGTCCAGTTGGATCATTTCTATTATTCTATCTTCCAGTTCACTGTGTTTTCCTCCATCCCTTCCATTTTACTAATGCATCCATTGAGTTTTTACAATTTTCTGTTATTAATATTTCTCAGTCCTAGTCTCCCTTTTGCTTCTTTATGTCTTCTATTTCTTTGCTGAGACTTTCTATTTTTCTGATGAGGATTCCTATTTTTTAGTTTGTCCCAAGCATGTTTGCTGAAGCATTTCTATCACAGTTTCTTTAAAATCTTTGTCAGATAGTGTTGACATGTCTGTCATCTGTGCTAGCATCTATCCATTTTCTTTTTCATTCGGTTTGAGAACTTCCTGGGTTTTTATACAACCAGTGACTTTCTACTGAAATCCGTTCATTTGGTACCTATGCTGTGGTGCTCTAGACCCTTCTGTTGTAACTGGCTGTCTCTGACACTGCTCAGGCAAGGGTGGGCACTCTTTCCTTACTGACAGGTGGGGGTGGAAGTCCAAGTTTTCCACATCACCTCCACTGGCTGACCCGAGGGAAGGTGGGGGATGCTCCTCTCGGTGGGGAGGTAAGTCCTGACCGCTTATTCAGTCTTTCCTTGACCCCAGGCCAGAGGGTTAGGGGAAGGGAAGGTCAGTTGCTTCCTTACAGACTCACAAGAATGAACCTAGACTCTTTACCTGTTCTCTGCTGGCATGTGTGCCACCGTTGTTTTGATAGCCTTTGGCTGTAGTAAAGTGACCGCTGTCCACAGGTTTACGTGTTGCTAAGCTTCCCTTTTCCTGGTCCTTCAGCTCCTGGAGCTACACAACCTTCTTTGGTTAATATCCAAGAAAGAGCAAGTCCATGTCTTGCCATTTTCTGCAAAAGTCCCGGGATTCACTCCGATCGGCTGCCATAGATCCTTGGCCCCTCCGGAACCATCATTTGGCTGGAGAAACAGGAACACACTGATTGGCATGCCCCGAGATTCGGGGGAAGGAAACAATCCCGGGTTAAATCTCTTGGCTGAGAATGGGAGAAGGAAAGAGGGTTCCCCGAAGGAAATGCAGTTTTGGTCCCAGAAAAGGTGCTGGGCAGTGGACTCCAGACGTTCATTTACCGAGGGAGAACCTTAACCCAAGGCCTAGACGGATAATCAGAGCCCCTAGCCTGTCGCTAGGACACAAACTGCAAGAGCCAGGTTCAGAATCAAGTTGCATGACTGGGCAAGACTTCTAGCCCTGGTCACTTGCACATGGCATCCCTGGGAACTGAAAGGGCAGGCAGCCAACTAGGATGTAAGGCAGTTGTGTCACCAGAGAAACCCCAAGCCTGGCAAACAGGGACCTCCAATTGCTCACTTCTGAGAGAATTCCAACTCTAACTCTGCCAGCAGGAAGTGGGACACTTGAGCAGAACACATCCCGAGAGGGGAATTCTCTATAAACTCCTCTCAGGCCTGGCTGTGGAGGACAAGGGACGAGACAAACCCGGGCAGCTGTCCGAATCGAGGGCAATCAGACTTACTGAGGGACACCTGGTTTCACTAAAGGGCAACGCGTCTGCAGGTCCTGTCCTTCTGCCTGCGGTGTTTTCCAGATTGTGACTGTTGTCTGTTATTTTCCCTTCCCTGCTTATAAACAATGTGTATGTTTTAAGATTTTCTGAACAAAAATAACGAGTGTGTAACACCAACTAATATAAAAAGTGATAAAGTGAAACCTTAGCCTATGCTCACACCCTCCCTATTGGGTCCACTCTGGCCCTGGGAGGGTTACACCACTGAGTTAAGTACTTATTCTTCAGAGGTTTCCCTGCATACATATTTAAACTGTGCACAAGAGTAAAATTGAAAAATCCATCTATTCCTATCCTTCCCTCCTCCCCCGTCAATTATGAGGTCTGTTCCCCAGAAGCAATAATTTTTAGCCTTTCTCTTTTTAGCCTTTCTGATAACACTTCCATAATGCCAGAAAATATGCTAATGTCTTTGTGCCTAATTCATCAAGTTTAAACAGTATCACCTGACTCCTGCAATGAACGACAACGAACTTAGCTTGCTTTTCCTTCTTTCCCTAGTCCCTGCTAGTCACGCCTCTATGTACTCCTTCTAGTCTTTACTTTTAGGGCTTTACATAATATATTTAAACATCTATCTCCCAACTTCTCTTTGAATCATTGCCCACAGAAGAATGACTATTTTACTCTTGCACTTGTTGGTATTTGGGCTGGGTATAATTTCCCCTTGATATTAGTTAGGATTACGTTTAGCTGAAAATAAGAGACCAAAAGTAACAGTGATGCAAACAAATGGAAGTTTATTTCGTTCTCATGGAAATGACGGCAAGGGATTAGGTTCCTTTCAAGTTTTCTCCTCTGCACCACATAAGATGTGGGGCTTGTCCTCATGGTTTAAGATGATGGCTGCGTATTGGCAGCAGCCTGGATGGAGGAAGGTGCAAAGAAGGAAGGGACAGCCGGAACTTAGCCATGTGGCCACACTTAGCGTCAAGGGAGGCTGGAGATGTAACCTTGATTCTGGATGGCTCTGTGCCTGGCTAAAATGCCAAGGCTCTCTTCCTAAGGAAGATTAAGGGCACAGATGTGGGGACAACTAGTGGTGTTGCCCATTCCTCCCCCCTTTGCAGCCTTCCGATTGCGTCAGGGTTGCTGATGAGATGTCTGATGACAATCTGATTTCCATTCCTTGGTAGGAAATCTGTTCTTTCCCATGGAAGATTTTTTTAAAATATATTTTTATTGATTTCAGAGAGGAAGAGAGAGATAGAAACATCAATAGGAGAGAGAATCACTGATTGGCTGACTCCTGCACACCCTACACTGGGGATGGAGCCCACAACCCGGGCATGTGCCCTGACTGGGAATGGAACCATGTCCTCCTGGTTCAGTGGTCGATGCTCAACCACCGAGCCGTGTCAGCGGAGCTCTCGTGAAAGATTTTTATAAGAGAATTACATTATGAGAGGCCTTGGGAGTTCAAGTCATTTTCTCCCAATGTGCTGCTGACCCTGACCTGCGTTTATTCTTTTCCTAGACTCCTTCCTACCTGCGACCTCTATGTTCACTGCTCAGCCGATGTGCACATTCGCCAGCTGTGTATCTTTAGCTTTCCTCTCGTTCTCCTTGAGCGACAGCATCCTCCTTGTAGCTTTAACTACCACCCATGAGGATGATCCCAAATTTATCTCCACAACTTAATTCTTTTTCTCAACCTCTAGGTCCAAAACAATCTAGTCATTTACTGGTGTCTCCATCTGATTGACCCACAGCCCTCCCCCCCCCCACCCCAATTCCCCGGGTGTCAATCTGAACCCGCCAGTCCCCCTTACCTCATAGAAACTCTTCTGTGTCCCTCTTTTGAAGAAGTGCACAACAGTTTTCCCTTGTGCTCAAGCTGGAAATCTGTCATTGCCGAATGGTGTTTGCCTCCTTATGTTACTCCCTCTCCCTGAACTTCCTTCTTCCTTTCTTCCCTAAATCCAGTTCTCATTCATCATCTTTCATAGCTCAGTTGAGGGGCAACATTTTGCAGAATGTGTTTCCTGGTTTCCTTTTGCCTTAGTCCGGGTTCGGTGCCCTTCTCTTGAGTATCTGGAGAGTCCTCACATCCCATTATCATTGGATCGTTTCTAACCACCTGAGCCCTCACCGGGACTGGTTGCTAATTAATGGTAGAGATGGAATTTTATCTCTGACTCCCTAGCAGCTAGTGGAGCATTTGGCCCACATGAGTGGCGGCTTCCGTTCGTTCATTTGTTTGTTTGTTTGTTGCTGTTTGGCTCATTGCCCATGCGTCTCCTCCTGATGACTTTGGAAAAGTCCCTCCTTCACCACGTGTGGTGCTAAGGACTGGGAGTCGGGTCGCTCCCCCTGTTTGTACCTTCTCTATGGAGGGGGACATATCACCAGGTGAGTCACAGCTTCTCATCCCCCAGCAACAGTGATTAGACCAACAGTTGTCACTAACCAAGTAGGAGGCTGCCTTGGGATTAATACACACACGTGGGAAGGAGGTCCCGTTCGTGCTAGGGCTGCTAGCTGAGGTGATACAGGCACAGGGCTGTGGGTGGCCAGTTTCCCTCAATGTGAAGAAAGTCTCTTTGCAAAGCGGAGCAAGGCAGAGATGAGCAGAGACGAGCCATGGGCAGAGATGGGGTTCTGGTGTCCTTGAGTCCTGAGTAACAGAAAACTCCATAAAAGTTTAATGAGACATTAATAGACGAAGCAAACCATCTCCAGCGCCTCTCTCCTTGACCTTCACTCCTTCTGAGTGTGGCCAGGCACCTCCTCCCCTGTGCTCTTAGGAGAGACTGACACCATCCCTTGCCTCAAGTCTTAACTCGCTCACCTGGCAAGTGAGACCTTTGCAATCTGACCCCAACTCTCCAGTCTCCTGTCCTCTTCCCAGGCAGCCTCTGTGTCAGCCAGAAAAAAGACGCCCATGGTTCCCTGCACTTGCCCCGTTGTTTTCCATGGTTGCCTCTCTGGAATGCTCTTCTTCCGCCACCCCTGTGCATCCCAACCCACCCTCCAAGACCAGTCATCAGTGGCCCCTCCTTCAAAGCCTTTCTGCCCAACTCAAGTGGAGTCCAGCCTCCTCCTCTGCAGCAGTCCCCTCCATTGTACACCCATCGCACTGAATCACAATTGTTTTGCTCAGCTGACCTTCCTCCACTAGACAGAATCCCTTAAGAGCTGGTCCTCACCACCTCTGTATCACTGACTCCCAACACCCACAGTAGATTGTCAACTAGCATGTGATGACCGAGTGGGGGTCTTATGAAGAGGCTCATTTCCTTGTCTGTAAAACGATGGAAAGGGATTCTTCTGACCCCACACTCCCCCAGGCTCCAGGTTTCAGAAGAGAGGTGAGTCTTATGATTGCTCTCCAGGACTCCTTTATGCCAAGAAGGTGGAGAGTGAGAAGGCAGTGTGGATGCCTCCTGATTGGGCTGTGTCTACACTGGTGTCTGGCTCGGTTGGTGATGGGACCACATTGTCTTAGAGAACTCTGACTTTCCCTGAGATTTGCAAAGTTTTGAGCAGCCCTGCCTCCTCTCTCACTTTCCACCTCCCAGAGAAACACTAAGGTCAAAGGAAGGAGGATCTTGGAAATCTCCTGACCCTCCATTCATGTGGCAGAACAGATTCATCCCCAGGAGGTATGGGGTGAGCTTGAAGGGAATCAGAGAAGGGGTCTGGGGACAGTCTCTCCATCCTCTGGCTGTGCCTCTATTGCTGTATGAAGCTTCCCACACCAGTGAAAGGCAGCATGGCCCAGGGTCTGGAATCCAGACTGGCTGTGTGACCTGAGGCAAGTCACTTAACTTCTCTGTGCCATGATTTCTTCATCTCTATAATAGGGATGATAATAGTACTTACCTCATAGGGTAGCTGTCAGGAATGAATGGGTTTGTATAAACCCATTTACACAATTGCTATGTAAATGCTTGCTTAGACTATATTAGAATTTCATGTGTTGAAATCCAATCTTAGGTCCCAGAAGCCTTTTTGTCCCTAATGAAGAGACCCCTCAAATGGCTTGTCAGTGGAGTGGGTGTTTGGGGGGTGGTAGTGGTGGAAATGGTTGGTCACGGAACTTCTTGGAGGATAAAACATAGTGAAATTCCTCAAGTGTCCACCAGAGGGCACCCAATTTTCCCAAAGGAGCCCACTCCGTAACGGAGAGCCAAGGGACCTAGTGCCTTCATTCACTTCACTTGGGTGTCTGCGTCTATATCAACCGCCGGTCAGTCAGCACCAGACATAACGGTGTAATCATGGCTGAAGGAGCTGCTCAACATCTCCAAGCCCAGGCTGTGTGCACCCCAATAAACACCACCTCTTCATCCTCAGAGACCCCCAACCTTTAGCACTGCCCTTGAACCTGCTACCCTGAGGGCGGGATAAAGGGAGTATGGCCCAGGGACCCTCTTCCTGCAGCCAGTTCTATGGGGGCCCAGATAGGGCAGAAACACTTCTCTTTTTAAAGAACATATTTTATTGATTTTTTACGGAGAGGAAGGGAGAGGGATAGAGAGTTAGAAACAACGATGAGAGAGAAACACCGATCAGCTGCCTCCTGCACACCTCCTCCTGGGGATGCGCCCACAACCAAGGTCCATGCCCTTAACTGGAATCGAACCTGGGACCTTTCAGTCCACAGGCCGATCCTCTATCCACAAAGCCAAACCGGTTGGGGGGTGGGCAGAAACATTTCTGAACCCCTCCCCCTTCACCCCACCCCCTCAGAGGGAGTCAGGGTCAGAGGAAAGCGCACTGGACTTTATAAGAGAGCTGAGTTCTCTGCCTGCCACTGTCATCCACTGTTATCACCAACTGTGTATCCGTTTCCTCTTCCGTACGTGGGGAGAACAAGGCCATGAGTGGCAGACTGGCTCCTGCAGGAGATGGGATCCCAGCTTAGAAAGCTGGGAGGACAGGGGTCCTGCCAGCTGTAGGTGGGAATCAAAAATGGTTCCTACAATTGCCTAACAGTTTAGCTGGAGCAGGAAGAGAGCTGTCCCCCAGCTCACATGAATGTGTGTCCCTCCCCCAACATGGGCACCGGGGCCGTGCCCCCTCTCTGCAGCCCTCCTCCCCCTGCAGAGAGAACAGGCCCCCCACCACTTACAAGAACCTCCCTTCTTTGACCTTATTGTCACTAAGGGATGTGAGAAGGCTATAGGACGGTGGAAATCCTATAAATAAAAGGACTAGGAGTCAAGAAGTGGTGGGATTAGGGGAGGGGAGAGTTGGGAGGAAAAGGTGTTGGGTGTGGATGTTGGAGACACAAGCCACTGCAGGTAACACTTTATGAAGGAGGGACTGAAGCGTCTGTGGAACCTTTCCAGGCTTAAGTGGTCTTTGTATTTGTTTAATGAAATCATTCTGGCTTTTTCTTGCAGATAAAAATTTTACAATGAAATTAAGAAAATTATAAGTTGTTCCTAATCTATCACTCAGAGACATATATTGTATCACCCAGATATAGTTTATGTATATGAATGACTGTATTTAAGTTTGTATCCTGTTTTTCAAAATTAACCATTACAGTGAGATCATTTCCCCATATCATCAAATAACTTATAAAAGCATGATTCATTGAAGTCTGCATTGTATTTAATTGGGAGAGTAGATAAGGAGTCATTTAGCCAATTCTTTATTGATGGGAGGTTAGCTTGTGAGTCTCTAAGTAGTCTCTAAATGATGCCTCAGCCAACATCCTTGCACATGGATCTATGCCAACATATTTTTGCTCTTTTAGGATAAGAACTAAGAGTGGAATCATTGAGTGAAAACGCAAATGGTTATTTTAAATCTATCTATTTTAACTCTAAAAGACATTTCAGCTCTTTGTAAAAATATGTAAGTAACTCTAAAGGCTACAGAAGGGAACACTGAAGTCCTGCCCCACTTTTTATCCAGCTCCTGAGAGGTGACACCGTTCACACTTTCGTAAGAAAGGTTCAAGATTTTCCCACATGCACTGACAGAGACACCTCCCCTAAGGTGTGTGTTTGTATATGACGGGGGAACAGCAGATCACAATGACAACCCTTTCTTCCTCTTTTTAATATCAAATAAATCATTGTAAGGAAAACACACATTCATGGAAAAAACAACAGCAACAAGTAATCAAATAACATTAGGAAAGAGAAACAGAGTCCGGACCCAGGGGCCTGAGTGCCTGTTCCTGCCTCCCACCCTCTCCATGTCTGCATTGGTGGTCACGGTGATGAAAGCCGGGCTCATTCCCTGTCAGGGCCCAGAGGAGAGGCCCTCAGACCCCAGGCGCTGCAGTGCCGGAGGGGAGACCCCGAGTGGCTGGTGCAGATTAGGGGAAGCTATCGTCCCAGACCTCGCCATTACGGTCTGTAATTCTGGAAGGACAGGAGCCACAAGGGCCTGAGGAAGGTCTGGCCTCTTTGGTGGGACCCGAGGCAAAGACTTGCAGGTCCTGGGCCGGCCTGGAGGTCTGGCCTTAACAAGCCAAGCAAAGGGAAGGGCCGTCCCTGCCCGGACGTGGCTATCCCTGACCCAGGCGGCTCTATTGGACTGAGCTGCGCTCTGTGAAGCTGGGGAGGAACCGCTCTCCTCACACCCTCCCATAGTGGTCCCAGGCCCACAGGTTCCTCCAACCTCTGCAGGCAGATACACACCCCTACGCCAGCGTCCACCTCCCCACCCCACCCCCCAAGCTGAGAAATCCCAGCCGCCCATCAGCCAGCTGAGAGAAGCCAGGGGCTTAGCATGTGTGGGCGAAGGAAGGTCACAGGTCATTTAAGGTGACTCCCGCGTTGGAATGAGATCCTGTGCAGGGTCCTGGGCACCCCCGGCTTTCAACCTCAAGGGACTGAGGGAGGAGACAGATGTCCGTCGGGTCAGCCGGAACCACCCTCAGAGCTCCAGGTGCCCGTTCAGGTGGGCGCCCTTCCGGCAGGTACAACGGGGCTTCTGGTGTCTCGGGCGGGAGCTCTGGGGGCTGGGGCCTCGCTCCCTGAGCTGATCCCAAGGGCAGTGGCCTGGAAAGCCTTCCCAGCCCGGCTTTGACCAGGACCTGACCTGTCTGTCCTTCAGGCCAGAAATCCTTCCGGAAGCCTCCTGGAGTCACATGACCCACCCTGTTCCAAGTTACCCCCCCATCAAGCCTGGCTCAGGATGCAGGCTCCAGGCCTTCTGCCTCTGGGATCACTGCGAGGGCATCGTCTGTGCCCTCAGGGGGAGCAGGACCCTGCCACCCAGGACTCGCATGTGGGTGAGAAGGCAACGCAGGTGACAATACGGAAACACAAGGCATTGTGGGCCGGGAAGAACAGGAGCTGGGACGCAGGTGTCCTGATTTCTTCTCCTGTAAAAGGAGGCGGCGTGGCCACATGGGATGTGGCCGTCACAAGGATTAGAAACCTGAGGTCCTGTAAGGTCCCTGAGCCCCTCCCCAACGCCAGGACCCGTGCCTCCCGCCTGCCCTCCTGCGTCCCAGCTGGGCTTTCTCGCCAGTGGGTGAGCCTGCGGCCCCTGCAGAAGTGGGTGAGCTGGGGGTGGGTGGGTCCTCAGCGGCTCGGGCAGAGGCAGACGAGGGTGGGTGTCTCCAGTCTTGGGCTCCGACCTGGCCTCACGGGAGGGAGCCGCCTGGCAGGCAGCTCGGCTCTGCCCCCCGAGACCCTGCCAACATCCTGGGCCTCCCCTCGGGGTGTGAGCCACTGAAGGCGAGGCCTGGAGCAGCTGCCCTTCGAACTTCCTGTCCATTCAGCCAGGTTTCTCTGTGAGTCTGAGGTGGGACTCCTGCAGCCCAGGACCCTTTGCTGAGGATCAGACATGGGATGATTTTGTGTTCTGTCCAGGAGTCCCCAGCACTGGAGCCAGCAAGGACCTTTGCGGGTCAGCAAGAGCTGGAACCTGGCAGAGGGGTGGGGGGTGGGGGGGAGCAGCACAGCCCAGAACTGGACCCTGAAATCCTCAGTGCATCCAAGCGAACATGCAAGAGGCGAGATAAAGAGTTTTTGGGACGTGTAAACCCACAGTCTGTCCCTGAAAGAATACTTTGAAGATGAGCTCAGGAAGGATAAAGGATTTTTGAAAAGAGAGAGAAAGACATGAGGTAAATAAAAAGCAGAGGGCAAGGACACGAGTATCACGCCCTGGCCAGGAGCTCAGCTGGTTGGAGCGTCTTCCCACACACCAAGAGGCACAGGTTTGATCCCTTTTGGGTGCCTACGGGAGGCAATGGATCAATGTTTCTCTCACCTCTCTCTCCGCACCCCTCCCCACCCCGTTCCTCCCTCTCTCTCTCATCAATAAAAGCAATAACAAGCTGGAGAACACACCTCAGGTGACCTCAGTGTGGGCATAGGCAACGCTCATGGTCTCGAGAGAGGATGGCAGCTTGTTCAGTGCGGGCCACACTTTCTGTCAGTCCATGCAATGGAACAGAAGGTGAATCTGTTCAGATGCATGACGTGGTCATGGATATGTAGTATATCTTTTTTGAACCTAGCAGTATATCTTGCATAGACGATAGATAGATATCCAAGACATACTATTACGTGGGGAGCGGCTACAGTGTTTAGACAGGGTCAAGCCTCGGACTAATGAGAGGGCACAGTCCTCTTGTATAAGGTAAGGTGACCAGATTTTAGCATTGGTAAAGCGGGACACCATTGAACCGGGGGAAAGGGGGTTCTTTTTTATTATTATCACTTAAAATATTACAAAGAGTAGTACATCGGGACTTTTTTAAAACGCCGCGGGTCGTGGGACAAATTGTTAAAAATTGGGACTGTGCCACCAAAAGCGGGACGTCTGGTCACCTTACTGTGGCAAAGCCACAGGCAAGTCCCAGCTTGGTGGGCAGAGCCCTCCCAGCACAATTACAGCCAACAGCTATGGTTGTGAGCTTGAACCTGTGATCCCCACACGTGGCCCCACGAGCCTGAGTGATGGGGACTTCATAGAGTTCAGGTGCATGTAGTTGAGTAGGATCGACCCCACCGGAATGTTGTAAACAGCTTGACCACGCCCTCACTTTGCCTCGTGGCATCTGGCTATAAAATAAAGACGTGGCTTGTAGTCCATGGCTCTGTCGCTAGGTCTCCATCAGAGAGGGCAGTGTCCCACCCAGACCCCGCTTTTATTCTCTTGTCTGTCTTTTCTCAGTCCTTCGCCCCTCCCCCCACTCAGGGTCACCGAACCTGGCTGAGCTGGGACAGCACATAAGGCGCCCAACACGGGGCTGAGTCCGCCACGGGCCGCGCCGACTCGCCACACTGTTAGGTGCAAACAGAAACAAAACAAATAAAAGGGAAGCTGCAGAAGAAAGTTCACAGAACGTTGCTGTTTTAAAATATACAGTCACGTGTTTAGAAAGTCATCTGGGTGATGCCACTGGCACAGGATTCGGCAGTTGTGCTTCCAGCCAAATGAAAACACACATTCACAAAAGGTTGGGTGATTGCACATTGTGGGGGTGAGAGTTTAGGAGTCCGTTGTGTGTCCTCCCGACAATGTCTGGTCCATATTTTCATAGCAAAAATAAGGGTTCTGTACAACGAGTGGTTACATGATGAAGATCACGAGTAGCCAATGGAATCTTGAGATAAAATTTGCAGGGACATCATCACACAGGATGCAGAAATGGCTCCTTCTCAAGTAGCAATCGGGTGGGAGTGCTTAGCTCCAGGATTGAAAAAAATACCCAAGCCGAAATTTGGCTCAAATCATTTCATAAAATGGGAGAGTGACAAAGCAGTGTTTCTAAATTGTCTGTGTTACCTTATCTAGTGTCATCTGCAATATAAAAGTGCAGAAGGTTTAACAGTTTGCATAGTTTCAATAGTAACAAAAATGTGGGAGATGACAGACCAGAAACTCGCGTTTCTGTGAGCAGCCCAAGTCTTCCAGCACCAGGAAAACACACCCTTAGGCTTAACTTTTTCTTTCAAGATTCCTTTCAGTAATATGATTAATCTTCATTATTTTTCATATTACATTTTGGTGCGTATAAAGATACAGGTGGCATATACTTAGGATTTACAGTCTAGTATTAAAAACAAATGAATCAAACTACCAATAATTGTCCATCTACCTGTGTTCCCCTTCCCTTTCTCTCCCAGAATTTGCCATTATCCTGAGCTGTGAGTCTATTACTATTATCCTGTGCTCCCTTTCTCTCCCAGAATTTGCCATTATCCTGAGCTGTGAGTCTATTACTGTAATCCTTGGTTTAAAATTTTTTAACTCCGATGTCCATATACTCTTATCCCAGGTATTCTTTAGTTGTGCTTCTTTTTGAGTTTTGTAACTCTTTTCAAGGCTCCTTGGGATTCTAGTCTACTGGGTTCAAGACAGGATGTCTCTGATTTAATTTCCTCCAGGGTGAGGTGTGGGGAGAAGAGTCTGGACCCACAATTCTTGAGACCGGAAGCCATAAGGTCACTGAGGCTAATTTCATAATTGGCATCAAATCTTTCCAACCTGTTTGGCAGGATGATTGTGAGTTGTCAGCACCCTGGACAGATCAGGGTCATCTCAAGCGTTCTGCGGCTTTTTTAATTTTTCAAATATATTTTTATTGATTTCAGAGAGGAAGAGGGAGGGAAAGAGAGATAGAAACATCAATAATGAGAGAGAATCATTGATTGGCTGCCTCCTGCACACCCCCTCCCGCCCCCTCGCACTGGGGATTGAACCTGCAACCTGGGCATGTGCCCTTGATGGGAAATGAACCCAGGACCCTTCAGTCTGCAGGCCGATGCTCTACCCTCTGAGCTAAACTAGCTAGGGCAAGTGTTCTGCTGTTTTATAAAAATACAGAAGGAAATATTTTTATTTTCTTTCAGTGCTCTAGAAATCACAAACTTTTATGTCTATTTTTTAAAATTGATTTTAGAGAGAGGAAAGGAGAGACATTGATTTGTTGTTACACTTATTCATGCATTCATTGGTTGATTCTTGTATATGCCCTAACTGGAGATCAAACCCGAAGCTTGTCATAGTTGTACCAATTTACAATCCCACTAGCAATGCGTGAAAGACCTACTGATCGATACCTTTCCAATGCTTCATGTTACCCATCTTTTTAATTTTAGCCTTCAGACAGGAATAGATTTTGAGAATTAAGAAGGGAATGTAAGCTACTGGGTTAATGAAAAGAATTATGAGCAACACATATAATTATGTACTGATGTTCTTGAAAATGTGGATGAAACGGGCAATTTTCTCAGAATATAAACGACAAAAATCCACTAGAGAAGAAAGGTAAACAAAGATATTTTGATTAATATTGAAGAAATAAAAATTATTATCCAGGATGACAGAAGGCAGATAGTTGAGTGAGTCTGTGGGGTTGGAGGGGTCTGGAAGTGAGTGGTGAAGGCTGGTAGTGACTGGCCCCTGAGCCACGCCTTTCGTAAAACTTCTCAGAGCAATAGCGTGTGCAGCCAGGCCTGACACCCACCGCATTAGGTCTAATAATCTTATGTTTAGTCATTTAGCCTGAAAGATCAGATGGAGACACTGCTTCAAGGATTTTTTTTTCTTATTGCTGTGTTATGGTATATTTAAAAGGTTCCATATCGAAACCGCCTCTTCTCCAGTGGGGTAGTGTGCACACTTTAAACATCATGTGTGTCTGTTATATTCTCATTTTAACGGGAGTGAAGGGTGTAAAAGAAAAAACAAACAGTGCTAGGTTGTCCTTTTGAAAGAACTACGAGGAGAAACGGACAACCTAGGAAGGGAGCGTGGTGCCTCCTCCTCCCCGCGCGTGGGGGCTCTGATCCTTCTGCCCGCAGCATCCCTGCCTCCTCCCGGGTGTCCTCCGCCCTGGGGCGCGCTGGGCCCATGCTGCCCTCTCCATCCCCCCCTCCTGGCTTCCTTCTCCAGACGTTCATCTCGGGACACACCGATGCCCATTGAGATGGAGGGAGCCAGGGGTCGAGGCCGTGGGCAGAGGCCGTCCAGGCTTGGGGCGCCCTGGGGTGCCCGTGTCGGAGGAGGGACCCGCACTCGTGCGCCTGTGCGCGCGCGGACTCCCGCAGCCCCCGGGTCGCCGAGCCGTCCCTCCCGCCCCACCGGGGCCCGCGCTACCCCGTCTCCGGTCCTCGGGCTCCGCCCCGCGGCCACCCGGCGGGCTGCACCCGAACCGCGGAGCGGGACGCGGCTCTGCCCCCGGGGCCCCTGCGCAGCCCGCAGTCCCCACGCGCCCGGCCGCCTCCCATCCCGGGCCTCCCCGCGCCGGCGCCGGAGCAGCGATGGTGACGCCGGGGGCAGGTGCCCCTTTCTGCGCCCTTTACCTTTCTCTTTGCCAGCCTGGACCCCCCACCCCTTCCCACCCCCCACCCCCCCGCTTCCAGAAGTTTCTGGCTCCTTGAGCCACTTTCTCTGAGTCTGGGGTGGACGGGGCAGCCACGTCCCATTACTTGGGAAGGAGGACCCATCAGCTGAGTGATGGTGGGGAGGACCAGGAAGGTGAGGGGTGCTGCCCCTCCTCCTTGACCAGTGCCCGGGGGCCCCCCATGTTTGGCGAAGGTGCTTCTTTTCTTGGCTAAAGCGCTGGGAAACAGCGCCCGCCCCAGGCCCCAGCCATAGCTGCACCCACACGGGAGCTCTGCTGCCCTCGGGGAGGACCCGGGGCTGCACTTGGAGTCTGTGGAGCCCCCGCGGGCCGCTCCCCACTCCCTCACTGTTCCTTTAAAGTCCAGCTTCCCTGTCAGTCATCACCCAGGAAAATCTGTTTTCACCACTTTAGCTAATGTCCGCAGGCGTGGATCTTCCACACCCTGCTCCCTGACTCGTGCAGCGTTCTCGGTTGATTATAAACCCACCCCCACCCCCAAAGCCACTCTTCACTCAGGAAACGCAGGGAGTTGGGGGTTAAAAGTGTTTCCAGCCTTTTTACCCCTTGCAACCTAGGCGACCACCCCCCCCCTCAGCTATTATTCAATACCTAAAATTTCAAACACACAAATCTCTCTCTCTCTCTCTCTCTCTCTCTCTCTCTCTCTCTCTCTCTCTCTCTCTCTCTCTCTCTCTCTCTCTCTGGGTTTGGGGTTGGAGGGCCTGTAGTAGGTGAGGTGAGAACTGCCCCCCTGCCTGCCTCCCTCTCCCCCTGCCACCATTGTTGGGCTCTTCAATCTCTGACCTTAGCTCACCCAGGGAGGAGGTCCCTGGCTTTCCAAACAGGTGTGGCCCATCTCCTGGCTTTCCCCAGCCAACTCCAGATGTGGGGCCATTAAGGGGGGCAGCCCACAGTCCTCCCCTTTGCCCCAGGCCTGCCATATTCCCCCAGCCAAAGCGGGGAGTCCGGGTCTGTGCTCGGCTGCCCTAAGGCCCCCTGGTGAGCAGTCCTCCTGTGTGTCCTTGGACTGGACGGAGATGGGCTCAAGAATAGGGCTGTGGGGACCCTAATCAGAGGACACGGGATGATCAAGGCCAATTTGCCACACGCATGCGTGCAGGTGCGGATGCAGCAGTATTAGGAGGGGCGAGGCCCCTTGCAGGTGAGGGCAATGACTGCCTGCTTATGCTGATGTGGCACGGGTGGCACCAGCTGAGGCCGCTTCTGTTGGAGCGTGTATATACGTCGCCGCTGAGCAGTCAGCTTGGGGGCTGTTTCTGTGCGGCTGCCTCTACTTCGATGGCCCCTGTGGTAGCAATGGCTACTCGGCCTTCAGCTAAGTCCTATGTATGCCTACGACTTCTCATGTCTCCATCTAATACGCCAGAGTCCGAGGAGCTGTACTCCCAACGAGGGCCACCTGCCTGGCTGACATGGCTCAAAGGTTGAGCATCGACCTATGAACCAGAAGGTCACGGCTTAATTCCCAGCCTGTTGTGGATTTAATCCTCAGTGTGGGGCGTGCAGGAGGCAGCTGATCAATGATTCTCATCATCGATATTTCTATCTCTCTCTCCCTTCCTCTCTGAAATCAATAAAAGTAAATAAAAAAAAATAGGGCCCACTACTCCTGCCTCAGTTAGACTTGAGCACGCACCACCCCCTCCCACCTCCCACTGGCTGGGAGGTGGCCACTACCCACCCACAGCTGCTTGGGGCCCTTCACGCTCTGTCCACAGAGCAATGACCCAGCCTGACCAGGTGGGAGTGTTTCTTAGAAGCCATCGGTCCTCCAGCAGGAAAGCCCCTCACAGCGAGGCCCCAGCAGGAGCAAAACCAATCTGACCATTTTCCGCTGTTGAGTTGGTGCTCAGGCTGGGAGACGATGCTGGTCTAGATGGCACCAGCCGCAGAGGGCTCGGTTCCCGTGGGCAGAGGTGTTGCTAGTCTTCCATCGCTGTTTGAAAAAGAACTGTGCGATTCTGTTGGCAACTCTAATTCTTAAAATATGTGGACGTTGAATCCAGGCTGATGGGTCAGGCTCTGTGTTGCTGAGTGGAAAGGTGGGGAGGGAGGGAGGGGAGCAGGGAGGAAAGCTGTGCATCTTTTTTCTAAAAAAAAAAAAAATCCTGAACGTGTGCAGGCTCTGGCTTTGCTGGGATGGGTTGGGGTTATTCCTGGACGTGGTGTCAGGGCAAGTGTGTTGGGAAGGGGAAGAAAAGGACTAGGGTTGGAAGGACCTGGTAACTCAGGAGTCCCTCTGTTCTTGCCAAACCCCAGAGAAAGCACAGCTTGCTCTTAGGACATCCATGAAACCAGAGCAGGGGCCGGGGCCTGCTGCTGCAGTGGGGTGGGGTCAGGGGCTGAGACAACTAATGAATTCAGGAGGCTGGGCCACTCCACATGGTCTCTGAGATACATCAGAGGCCAGATGTAGGGGCGAGGAGTCTGAGCAGATAAAGCACTTGACCAAGACCACGTAGCTTTGAAACAGCGGCTGGGCTCAGCCTAGGTGGTGGGGGAGCGGGAGGGTCTGCAGCTTGCCCTGTTCGCCAGTCCCTTCCCCTCTCTTCCCTCCCACCTCTCCTTGAACACACACGAATGTGAGAGGTGGAGGCACAAACCTGACCCAGGATGCGGGGTGTGGGGGTCAGCACTCTATGCCAGAGGGCAACAGGAACCAGAGTTTTCTGCTGGTTCAGGAGTTTTGACTTTTCCTGTAGGCGCTCAGAAGCAACGGGTATGTTTGAAGCAGTGCAAGGTATCATTTTTCTCCTTTAAAACCTCACCCTGAGCCTTGGTCTAGATGGCACCAGCCGCAGAGGGCTTGGTTCCTGTGGGCAGAAGTGTTGCTAGTCTTCCATCGCTTTTTGAAAAAGAACTGTGCGATTCTGTTTGAAACTCTAATTCTTAAAATATGTGGACGTTGAATCCAGGCTGGTTTTGCTCAGTGGATAGAGCATCAGCCTGCAGACTGAAGGGGCCCAGGTTCGATGCCAGTCAAGGGCACATGCCTGGGTTTCAGGCTCGACCCCCAGTAGGGGGTGTGCAGGAGGCAGCCAATCAATGATTCTCTCTCATCATTGATGTTTCTACCTCTCCCTCTCCCTTCCTTTCTGAAATTAATTAAAAAATATATATATTTTTTATTTTTAAAAAAACACCCTGAAAGCCAGCAGTGCAATAGAAGTGACTGGGGCTCCGAGGCTACTGCAATAGTAACCGCCAGGCAAGGTCAGGGCCAGCCTAGAGGGACGGAAGCAGCACGCAGGCTGTGAGGATGAAGGGAAAGAGACGACGCCCACATTTTGGCCCTGGTGCATGGGTAGCTGCGGGCCTCTGCGGAGCTGGAGCGCGCGCGTTTGAGCGGATGGTCACAGGCCAGAGTTCAGGACAGGCTTTATTGAGCTTGGAATGCCGGCAGTTCACCTTGGTGAGAGGCAGACTGTGTGGAAATGAGCAGCGACAGTGGCGGACACCCAGGTCCGGGCCGCACCGGGTTTCCTGCTCGCCTGCAAGCAGTTCTCGGGCACACGCACACGCACACACACACACCTACTCTTCTGCACACTCACACGCACACACCTACTCTTCTGCACACACACACACGCTCAACGCTCACTCACACGGGTGGGTGGGGGGGCTCGGAGCAGGGAGCCTTGCCTGCTCTGTCTGCTCCCGCCCCTTGGAGAGGCCTCGTCTGGCTGGGGGTGGGGAGGAATCCTGAAGGAAACCACTGGAGACCAGGCGGAGGGAGCTGGAGCTGCAGGTGTCTTGCAGTCTGGGAGAAGGGGATCCAGGAGGGTGAGGGAGATGGCGCGGGACCGAGCAAGGGGAGCCTGCTGGGCCAGGCACCGGGAGATGCTGGAGAGAGGCGTCTGTCTCCTCTCCTTCACTCACCCCAACCACACAGCTGGGGCCAGAGCCCTGGGCAGAGAAAGCCTGGGGAGCATCCAGGGGTCCCCTGTGTCCTAGGAAGGCACTGAAGCAGGGGAAAGATCCTGGAGAGCCTAGAGTCTCCCCCAAGTCCCCCAACAGGGAAGAATGGGGGTGACAGAGCCGGAAGCATCTTACATGCCGGTTATGGGGGCAACGAGACTGGGGAAGCACGAACCCTGTTCTCACCCAAACATGGGATGGGTGACGGGCTGAGGTGCAGCCCCTCTGGTCGGCAGAGGGGAACAGGCCAGAGCCAGGCGGCCCCTCTGGTCTCCAGGGCAGTGGGGGCATGTGGCAGGGGCTGGCCTCGCCTGTGTGTCCGGGTGGAAATGGAGGCAGGAGGGAGGAGGATGAGCCTCCCGCCCCCAGGGCCGGGGCTACCAGAGCACAGCCCCGTCCAGGTTCCCGTAGCCCGGCTCGGCCCGCAGCCGCCAGTACGTGTGGTTCGTCACCCACCACTCCTTTCCGCTGCCATCTGTCTGCCGCCTGGGGGAAGAGACCATGGAAGGAGGAGAGTGAACCTCCAGAATGAAGGCCGGCTGGACATGCTCAAAGCAAGAGGGGCCGGAGGGGGGAGGGCGAGAGCCAGGACCTGAAGAAGCGAGCCTGGTGGACGATGTTGTTCTCCTCCATCACCCTGCGTCTGTCTCGCTGAAGCTGCTCGATCCTTCTCTTCTGGGCCTCGGCGGCCTGGATGTTCCCCTCCTCCAGGTACCTGCGCGTCCAGACGCCATCAGTGGAACGGTCCCCTCTGGGCCCCCAAACAATCGCAACTCTACTTGGAACCCCACGTGGGGGAGGGAGGAGCCCACCCAGCACTGACCTCTGGTCTGGCCGGAGCCGAGTGTCGGTGGAAGGCAGTGACCGTTTCAGCTCTGCCGTCAGCTCATTCAGCTCCAAGGCAAACTGGGTGAAGCCGAAGTTTCGCTCATGGTCTGGGGGCATGGAGTCTGGGGGGAAGGCAGGGGCTGGGGCAGGTGGACTTCCATAGCTGCCCTCACCCTGCCCAGTCCTCCCCCATCGCCCCACTTACTGGGTTTCCAGATGCACTGACCGCTGGGCAGGGGTCCCCGGTACAGCCCCTCATTCCACTTCCCGAAGAGCCGGTGGAGGACACGGCCGCTCCGGCTGAACACGGCGCCCTGCACCTCGTGGATGCTGGAGCTCCAGTACTTGGCCTGGGGTGGGGGGGAGGGGGCAGGTGGCTTAGGCGGGTGCCCCTCCGCTTCCCCCAGGGGGGCGAGGGCGGCCCGGAGGGGCAGGGGCACGTGCCCACCTTGCAGAAGGTGATCTTGCAGTGACAGGAGCTGTCCTTCGTGTTCCGGATGAGGACCTCCCCATAGTGCTCGATCCAGCGCTGGCCACTCAGGATGTTGTGAATGCAGGACGTCACCTTGTTCCACTCAAAGTGGTCCCCAAACCTGAGGGGGACGGAGCACGGGGGGGCAGTGGGCTGGCCCTGAGCCGGAGGCCCGGCCCTTTGAGGGCAGGTCACATGGGTCTGTGCAGGAAACCCTGGGGTCCTGGCTCTGACTCTGCCATGAAGAGGGACTTACTTACAAAGCAGAGCAGCCGTCCCAGAAAACATTCAGTTAACACTCATTAAGCTCCTGAGTGCCTAAGTCAAGCATGTCAAACTCCCAGCCAGTGGGCCACAAAATGAGACATGTGGTCCCCCCCCCCTGCCCCCGCCATGAGTTTTTACATTCTTGGTCATAGAGATAAAAAAACAAAAAAAAAGAAAAAAAACACAGGCTGTGCCCTTGGGTGCCAGGGACAGTGGTGGCCCTGTCCTATTACCCTATTTACCCCCACTTCTATAGGTACTACTCATTACTCTTATTTTATTTTATGTTTTAAAATATATATATTTTTTTATTTCAGAGAGGAAGGGAGAGGGATGGAGAGATAGAAACAGACCAAGCCTGCAACCCAGACATGTGTCCCGACTGGGAATCAAACCGCGACTTCCTGCCGGGCTACTCTTATTTTATAGAAGAGGGAGCTCGAGGCTCCGAGACGTCAAGTCCTTTTTGCCACTTGCATCACTATTGAGCAGCAGAAGCAGGACTCTCAGCCAGGATTTCTGACCCCAAAGCCCAGGCTCTCCCTTCCCATCCCCGACACTGGCCTCTGCTAACTGCGGGCTGCGGGCCCCACCTGTAAAATGAGCGGGTGCAGATGTTTCCAATGTGGTTTGTGACCAGTTCTGAGCTCGCTTAGGGGTGTGTGTGCGCGTGTGCGCGTGTGCTGGCTTGAAGTCTCCAGTGCATTTCTTACTGTGAGTGGTGGTCAAAGAAGTGTGAAAGCCACTGCATCAGATGACAGCGATGAGCCCTCCCAGCTCTCCCAAGCCATTCCCCTTTCTCTATTGGAAACGGCTGCACTACAGGGGCAAAATGTACAGTCACCGGCCCACCTCCACCAGCTTCAGGGCAGACCTTTCTATCCTGCCCCTCCCTCTTCCCAGCCCAGCTGGGAGGAAGATGGCCTGTGGGCTGGGCCTGTGGGCTGGGCCTGGCCACCCAGTGCTTGAGTGCTTCTGCCTTCTGCAGAGCAAGCGCTTGGAACACTCACCTGGGCAGGCTCACGTTCACTGTCCCCACAGGCACAATCTCCAGGGATTTCCCCCAGAACTTGTTCTTCCACTTCATGTCTGGAGTTGGGTTGAGGGAGGGAGAGGGACAGCAGTGATGAGACCAGAGAGTGCCCCAGCCCCTCCCCCATTTGCCCTGCACCCAGGTCCACCCACCCATGCCCTTCCTCACCTTGCCAGAAAATGAAGTTCTCAGACTCTGCATGGCACGCCGAGATGGGGGGGTGGTGGGAGACCTTGGGGAGCAAGGAAGTTCTCTTGAGGCTGCCCTTGAGGCCCCCGAAAGCTCCTTACCCCCCACCCCACCCCCGTTCCCCTGTGAACCAGAAGATCAGTTCCAGGTCTCTTTCTCTGTCATCCTTGGCCATCACCCAAATCCCATCATTTTCTCTTTGTCCATGAGGCCCCTACGTTCTCCCTTCTCACTTGCTCCCCGCTGAGTCCTCTCACCGCCCGGTCTATGGTGCCCTCCAGAACCCCTGCTGAGATCTCTCGCAGGGACAGTGGGGACTCCACGGTGCCCTGCTGACAGCCAGCCCTCAGGAGGACCCCTTTCCTCCCCTTCTTCTCCCCAAAGCTGATCTCATCCTGCAGCCTCCACACTACGTGGAAGACCCTGACCTTGTGCCCACACCTGCACCCTTGAACTCCAGACCCCCAGCCTGCTGTCTTGCCTCTCTGCCCATCCCCTGTCAGCTGGAGCTCCTGCTTCCCCTCTTTCCCATGCAGCTGCGACTCCCCCATCACTCCCAACCCTCTCACCTGACCACTCGCCGCAACTCCCAGCCCCTGCAGACCCCTCGGTGCTCCCCGACTCCCTGCTCTCTAGACCCCCCACCCCTGTGTGTCACACAGCACATGCCGAGCACCCTCAAACCCTGCAGCGCATCTGCACCTGGGACTCAGCATCACCCACAATCCTCTGAGCACCTCCACCCAAGCCTCCCCTTCAAACCACATTCACCCCCATAATCAGAGGGAGAACACAGCAGGCGACTCCTTCCACCAATTTACAGGCTCCCACCCGACCCTCTGCCTCTCTCCCCACGCTGCCTCCCGCCTCTCCTGCAGGCCCCCCACTCTTCCCACTGCCCCTCTTTCTGCACTGCAGTCTTTCCCTCTATATCTCTCTTTCTCTCCGAATAGAGATACATCCTGTTTCTTCCAGCTGAGGCAAGAATACACCTTGCCTTTCTAGTCAGGCACATCTTTGCGGAAAGCAAGCAGGGGCCGCAGCTGCCCCTCAGAGGGGCGAGGTGGGGGTCACTTTCTGCTGTACACACGGGTGGGCTGTGGGAGCTCGTCACCATGTTTTCAAAAACATTTAAAATCTAAACAAACACACAAAATTGCCTCAACCCTTTATCTTCCCCTCTGGCTGCCACCGTCTTTCCTTCCTCTTTTCCCTCACGGTAACATTTGTTTGAAATATCCTGCACTTCTCTCTCTTTTACTTCCACTTTATACTCACTGTAACCCAGCCACACCCCCAACCTGTGTCCGAGATCTCCCTCATCAGGAAGCTAATGACACCCCCTCAATCCCGTGGCCCCCCTTCCCTCTCCCCTTGCACCTCAGGGCTCCTCCACCCTCTCCGCCCACACTCTGCCGCCCAGACCCTTTCTGGCAGGAGTCGGGGCGTCACCTGCCATCTAAGGGGTGACTTCCTGATCCGTCAGCCCCTGTCCCAGCGCTCTCCGAGGACCTCCAAGCCCAGATGCTCCAGGGCCTACTGGGCATCTCCCCTTGGAAGTCAAGGCCCCATGGACAGGAGTCTCCCTAATCCAGTTCCCTTCCTCCCAAAAGCTCTATCTCGCTACCTGGCAACGCCTCACACACCCCAAATCCCCCAACCCGAATTCCAGACCAGACCCCTCAGACTGCTTCCTAATCCCCATGTGTAAGAACGTTCTGTTGACCACTGAGTCCTGTCAAGGGCAAGACATAAATAGCTCTTAACCCTCCAACCCCCGTCCGCCCAGTGCAGCTGCCACGGCCTAAGTGCAGGTCCTCATCAGCTCCAGGGAAAGGACCGACATGCCCTCCTAATGGCTTCTCTGACCGTACACTCTGCCTGAATGCTCTTTACAGAATGTCGCTCTACCACTTAAAACCCTCCCCACAGTCTTCAGGACTTAAAGACAACCAACCCCTCCTCACCTTCAGCACCGACAGGGCTCCTTGGGTCTGGCCCTGCCTTGCCTCCCAGCTCCGTCCCTAATGCCTCCCAAACGTGGTCCATCCATTCCTTTACTGTCTGGAACATGCTGTCCTACCCACTCCCATGGACTCCTGGCGAACGCCAATCATCCTTCAAGATGTAGCTCAAGAGCACCCCCTAGAGTCGGGGTGGGGAACCTTTCTTCTGCCAAGGGTCATTTGGATATTTCTAACACCGTTCACTTAACACAGCCATTCTCAACCTGTGGGTCGAGACCCCTCTGGTGGTTAAACGGCCCTTTCCCAGGGGTCACCGAAATACATCCTGCGTATCCGGTATTTACACAAGGATTCATAGCAGGAGCAACATTACAGTTATGAAGTAGCAACGAAAATAATGTTATGGTTGGGGGTCACCACAACATGAGGAAGGTTGAGAACCACTGACTTAATACAATTCACTTAATATAAATTATGTTGCTATGAAAAAGGCTCCTAGATTTATTGAATTTCAAGTCCCACCTGTGGTTGCCTTGGCAGGGCCAGACCAAATGATCTGTGGGCCTTATACCACCCGCAGGCCGGACATTCCCACCGCTGCCCTAGAGCCTGCCTTCCCAGGCTGGGCTGCCGAGGAACCTCCTGTGAGCTCCCGTGATCCCAGCTCTAGAATGTGGCACAGTAGCCCCTCGTTTCAGGTTTCAGTCTGTCTCTCAGCGGGGGCCCCTTCGAGTAGAGCCCTCTGTACCGCCATCATGTGGCCCGGCGCCCTCTCCCAGGCCCTGGCGCCTCTGGAGCTCAGGTGTGTCCCTGCCCCAACGACCACCCGTGAGGACAGCCCCTCCTCCCGGGCTCACACCTGCTCACTGATGAAGCGGAAGCCCCGGTCGGGCCGCTCACACTCGTAGGTCTCCCCCAGGACGGGGTTGAAGGGCTTGCAGCCTGCCCGGTGGTACGTGGAGGAGTAGGCAGAGACGGCAAAGGCCGCAATGTACACCTGCAGGGGGAAGGGCGGGGAGAAGGCTGCTGGGGCGGTGGGATCGGAGCGAGGGCTGGGGTCCTGGGGTGGAGCTTCGGCAGCAAGGGGACAGCGCAGCCAGGATTTCCCGGGAGGCAGGGGCCATGGGGTGGGGGGCAGAGGCCAGTACCATGCGCTCGCAGGGGTCGGCGATGCGGCTGGCCTGGTCCAGGAGGCTGCTGTACTCCAGCTCCTCGCAGAGCCGCTGCAGCGTGTTGAGGGGCTCGTTGAGCTGCACGGGCATCGACACCTTGGACAGGTCTTTGCCGATGTTGTTGCGCAGAATGTTCCACAGGCTCACGTCCACCCCAGGCCCGCTGGCCGCCGGCAGGCAGCGGCGACGGGGCGGCCCCAGAGGTCTCCCTGCAACACACACCCCTGGGCCCATCCCAGCATGTCACTCGCTGGCACCCAGACACAGCAGGCCCACAGCCCGGCCCACGGCCCACTGCCTCCCACCCCAAGGCCCAGCCTGGACTCACCAGGGGGCAAGGCGGCTGGGAATCTAATTCTTTTTTTTTAATGTATTTTTATTGATTTCAGAGAGGAAGGGAAAGGGCGATAGAAACATCAATGGTGAGAATCATCGATCAGCCACCTCCACACCCCCCCAACCAGGGATCAAGCCCACAATCCAGGCATGTGCCCCCCGACCGGAACGGAACCCGGGACCCCTCAGTCCACAGATCAACGTGGGATCTAATTCTTGACATGCTCTGGGGGGACCCTGTACCCCAGAAACCCCTTCCAAGTCCCCAGCCCTGCCTTCTGTTCCTTTCATAAACGTAGAAACTGATATCAGGATGTAGATTATTCAGCCCATTTTACAGATGAGGACACAGGCTCCCGCAAGTAAAATGCCATGTCCAAAGCCTCACTGCTGAGAAGTGGCAACGTGGGGTCTTCTCCGTCTCCACAGGCCCTGCCTGACCCTTTTCAGAAAACTAGATGGAGACTCGCCCCAGACCAGAGCCTGTCCCACCTCTGGAGCTACTCCTGGAACATTCCAGAGCTTACAGCTCAGCCTTCCTCACCTCCTGGGTCACCTCTGGAGTCAGCACCCAAAGATACCAGTCACCACAAGGGACTGCCTCCCCAAGGGGCCTGGGCTGGGGCCACCACCATTTCTCTGCCACCTCCACCCCTCCCTGCCCCAACACCCCGCAGGCACCTTTCTGACAGCGCTCAGCTCCCCTGAGGTCCAGCACCTCCTCTGACAGGCTGGTGGTGATTTCACTGACGCTCGACTCCTCCTCCTCCGAGCCCTGGGCCGGGACAGATGACAGGCCGGGCAGACTGGGCCTCTCCCGGGCAGCTGGGCAGTGCCCAGGGCCTGGCAAGACTCTGCCCAGCTAGCCCTTTGGTGGGAAGGGGAAGAGAATATATTTGGGAGGTCTGAGCCCTAAGACACTGCCCTGGAAGGCCTGGCATACCTGAGGGAGGGCCTGGCCGTGTGAGTGGGGCAGGAGGCTGTGGGGGTGGTGGGGGGAGGAACTCAGGGATTTGGCAAGACACAAAGGGAGTGGAAACTGGGATCACTAAGGTTCGAGGATGTAGGGTGTGGGGGTCAAGGGAGCCCCGGGTCTGAAATAGGGTCACAAGAAGATGGCTGGGGTAGAGCCAAGGCAGAAATCTCAGGGGGAACCCAATGGGGATAAAGTGCATCGAACTGGACGAAGGTCCCCAGCAGAGACCTGTGATCAGGGCCACTCAAACCCGGCAGGGCTGTCCGTGTTCCCAGAAGAACAGAAAGGACTGGGATCCCACCCCTTACATCCATCCGCAGGGCCCCCAGCTCTGCCTGCCAGTTTCCCACCTCCCTCACCTCGTTCTCGGAAGAGCTGGCGGAAAGCAGCACCTCGCAGGCATCGAAGAACTCCGTGTGGGAATCCGCGAGGGACAGGACGCTGCTCTGAGACAGCTGGGGCGTCAGCTCTCGCCCCTTCATGTACAGAGCTTCTTGCTGTGGGAGCAGGACGGAGGTCAGCCGGGCCGGGAGAGGCAGGCAGGGCTCCCCTCACCTGCCAGCTCCCCTCGGAGGCAAGCATGACCGGGACTGAGTGTGAAACCTGTCGAGCAGGAGAAGACGGGGCGAGCGTAGTGGAGTGAACCCCGGCCTGGGGGTAACGGGACACGGGTCCCACAGTTAAGTGTTCACGCTCCCTGGGCACCAACTCTGAGCCCGGCTCCAGGCCCTTTGTGGGTGTGAACTCCATCGGCCCTGACACGCACCCTCTGAGGTTAAGTGTCCTTATTACCCCCACTTTGCAGACTGTGACACTGAGGCTCCGAGTCACAAAGCTGGCATGCGGAGGAGCCACATTCAAAGCCATGGAGGCCCGGAGTCTTTGCCCGGAACGCCTAACTCCAGCTCACTGGTGCACAAGGGGGAGAGCGCGGGCCCCTCGATGGGACTCTCCGAGCCTCAGTTTCCCCATCTATGCCTCGAGGGAAGGAATCACCGCCTCCCAGGCCTCTGAATTAAATGAAAGCATTCTGCACACTGTAAAGTAATGACCAACACGTGGCTGCTGCCCGTGTTTTACGGGAAAGGGTGGGAGCTAGGATTTCTGGGCCATGGCAGGTCTGAGACCCAACCGTGCCTTCATCCTGCTAGAACATGGGGCCCCTCGGCCACCGGGCTCCTACCTCCTCGGGGTTGAGAGAGCTAAAGGAGTCCGCCGTGGTGTCCGAGGAGATGGACAGTGAATGGAGGCGCCTCGGGCCAGCTGAGGCCTCGGAGATCTGCAGGGGGAGGGGGAGGAGACAGGGTCCCGGGAGGACACGGCCTCAGCCACGTGCCCTCCAGGCCCAGGTCTGTGACCACCCCCAGGCCCGCAGACCTCAGTCTCGAGGCCCCTCCTCCCACTGGCCACCCTGTCCCCAAGCCTCACCCCCATTCTGGACAGCTCGGAGCCCTGGTGCAGATCCCTCAGGTGGTCCCGTTCAGCGGTGAGGGCGGCCAGGACGCTGCTGAGGGAGCTGTGCACTGCGAGGGCAGGGGCAGGCCGTCAGATCCTCCTCCTCACCCCCTGCGCCCACCCCCTTCCAGCACACACTCACCCTTTTGGGCCAGGGCCCAGAAACTGCGCTGCAGGTGGGCATAGTCTGGGGGTGGCAGCCCCCGGGGTCCTGAGTGGTCCCGGGATTCCAGGTACCGTGACAGGTTGGGAACAGAGCCGTGGAGACGACCCACCTGTGGGGGAAGGAGAGGGGATGAAGGGGGTGGTGTTCTTTGGAGCATCCCACCCCAGGGACTGGGGTCGACGCCCCACCTCACCCGTCCGATGGTGTCGTCCTTGGCAAAGCTCTGTGTGCACCACATGCGACTGGTCCGTTTGCCCTTCTTGGGTCTCTCCGTCGTCACGGAAGCCTAGCAAGGCAGCGGGAGGGAGGTTTCCCGCTCAGGGGGGCAGCAGCCGTCAGAGCCGGAAGAGAGGCCAGTGGCCATGGAAGAGGGTACAGGGACAAGCGCCCTCCCAGAGAGAGGGGCCCGACGCCCTGGCAGACGGGAGGAAGGGTCGCTCAAAGGGACAAGCGACCGCCCCGAGGCCGCTGGTCATAGGAGGAGAGTAACGGGGCAGGTGCGAGCCTCTCTGAAAACAGCAGAGACGCGAGGGGACTGGGGACCTGTCCCAGGAAGTGATGGGATGGGAGCGGCAAGTAGGAGAGGGCCCCCCAGCAGGAGCCGGCACCCTCCCCTGGACCTCACCTGGTGCGTGGGGATCACAGGGGCCGAGGGGATGCGGTGCAGGGACTCCAGGCTCTGGAGAAGTCGGTGCAGTTCCTGCAGCTTCCCCTGACACTCCGAGAGCTCTGCGGGAAGAATGAATGAGGAAGTCCTCCCGACACGGGCCGGGTACCCCAGAGTCTGTCCCCCAACTTCCCTTCCTCCTCCCCCGGCAGCCAGGGAAATCCCGAGAGTCTTCCTCCTCCTGACCCCGAATCATGAGCCCACAGGAGCTCCCAGTTCCCACCCTTGGTCTGGCCCCACCCTGGTTTCCCCGGGAGAGTGGCACCCCGCACCTTCCCTCTGCTGCCTCGCGCTCTCTCGGGCCTCACTTGGTTTGCGCTCCCCTCTCCCGGGCCAACATCACAGCCTCCCTCCCGGAACCCGATTCTAGAGCCGCACTCCCTGCGCTCCTCCCTCATGAGGCCTGGCCTGGGTCTTGCCTGCCCATGTGCCACGAGCCCACCACCCTCTGTAGGACTGGGACTCCCCGGACAGGGCCTGAGGAGACGCAATCAGCTTGGAGGCAGAGGCTGTCTCCCCCATCGGACTGGGGCCCCCTGAGGCAGGAAGATAACATTTTAACATTTCTCCTTCCTGTGACTACTGATGCCATGTAAACGTGACAGTGTGGCCCTACCCACCGAGACGTGTGCCAGGGCCCCTCACCGTGAGAGCAGCGGTCCAGGCCATCACTGCCCCTCAACCAGGAGGACACCTTCTCCCGAGGTCCAACCCCAGGTAGAGCCGAGGCACTAACCACTGTGGGAAGCTGGGCACCAGGAACCTGTGGGGTGAGTCAAGGGTCAGGAAGGAGGGTGCCCACCTCCCTGGGTCTCACTGTTCCCTGAAGCCGCCACACCTGACTCCCCACGGCTTCTGCCCCAGGGCCCAGCTTACCTTCCGGTGAGAGTTGCTGGGCAGCGGGCCACGGGGCATGTCCAGGCGCTGGGCCAGGCGATGGGCACGCAGCTGGGCTACCCAGCTCTGGAACAGGTCCTGGGACTTGATCTGCAGACGTGAGGGGGAGAGGGACGGACACATGAAAAGAGGACTGCTTCCCAGGGCAGGAAGTTGGGGCTCTGGTCCCCAAGCAAGCAGGCTCTCACTTTATGCCCAGCTTCTGCACAAGCCCCTGCAGGAGATGGAACCCAGCTTCCCCAACGTCCGAGCCCTGAGTTCTGTTTGTTCATCTAACAACCAGCAGGAGCGGTTTGCCATTGGCTATTGGACACCATGGGAGCTCCCTTCTTATCAAACTCAGGGACGGGCCCTCAGCCCCTGTCCCCCTTTCCTGGGTGCCCCAGTGCCTCTGCCAGGCTGGGGACCAAGCCACCAACTGGCTCCCGGGATGTCACCTTGAGGTGGTAGATGTTGTCTTCAGTGTCAAGGTCAATGCGCTGGGCCTTTTTGTTGATGGACATGACAGACAGTCGGACATCGATGGAGCCATGCAGCTTCCCCTTGGTGATCTGGGGTGGGAGGATAGTGGGGGGAAGGGGATGTTTTTAGACCCCTGGGCCATCATGTCTCTGAGGCCACTTGAGACCAAGCAGCAGGTTCACCCTCACAACCAAGTCACAGGACCAGCAGGGACTTCTCTGTCGTCCTTCTGGGCACAGAACCCACAAGCCACATTCTGAGCTCCAGGGAGTCACAGAGCAGGGAGAACTACCCCGCCCCCTCTCGGGGGTCCGCAAGGCTGAGGAACAGAGAGCCGGGGCTGCTTGGCCTTCAGTTCCTTCTTCCCAGCACGAGGACAGGCCGAGGAGGAGGAGGAGGAGCAAGCTCCCCTTCCTTGGGCACTTTGGTGCTGGGCCCTGTCCTGCGGGCCCTCACCAAGATGACAGTGGCCTTACACATGGGTGATCGCACTCTCCCCGACTCAGAGAGAAGGGAGCTGAGGCCCAGGGGAGACACCTGCTCAAGAGCCCACACCCAGGAAGAGTGGGCCTCTGGGGGGTTCCGGAAGCCCCCTGCCTGCCCCGGGCATTTTGGGACCCGATTCCTCCCATCGCCCCCAGCCAGGCCCTGACTCACATCTTGCCGAGTGGTGGCATAGCGAAGGATCCCGTCCTCCAGCACGAAGTATCTCTGTGACGTCACAGGAGGAACAGGACCCAGGTGACCAAGAGGAAGGGGGTGGGGAGAGAGCAACTGCACACACGGACCTTTCCTCCCCTTCCTCACACACTCACACATGCTCGCGTGTACGCACACACACACACACACACGCTCGCGTGCACACACTCACGCACACAGACACACTCACACTCATGCACACACGCACTCACACACATGCACACACGCACACAGCATACCCAGCAGCCTCCAGCATCCCCCCATGCTGCCCTGAATCTGGCCCTGCCCTTTGCCCTGGAACCTACCTTGTGCCAGCCCTTCAGAGGCCACTTCCTCTTCTTGAGCAGGTGGCCCTCCTGCCTCTCGGGCATGATACCCTCTGCGCCCCGCCGGCCCCGAGGCTCCTCCACCACCTCCCACAGCTCAGAGGCCTGCAGTCCAGGACAGAGGGGGGAGGGTTAGGGGGGATGCTGGTGAGGGCCTGTTGGGTCAAATAAAGCCCACCCCCTGCCTGCTTCCTGCCCTCAGACCTGCTGGGCACTGCTGGACTTTGCAGACTGAGTGCTCTCAGACAGCGACGGGGGGCCCCTCTCTTGGAAGTCCATGGAGAAGGAGCAGCCACTCCCTGCTGAGGACTCAGAGCAGGGGGCAAGGGGCAGGATGTCGCCTTGTCCTGAGGGGGCCCTTGACGCAAGAGAGAGAGAGAGACTCGTTAGCACAGTTCCTGCTAGCACCTGTCCCACGCCAACTGGTCCTGCATCCTCCTGGACCACACTTCACCAACACACCTTCTGCTCCCGTCCCACCTCTCCTGAGCCTGTCCCTCCCCGACCTTGGGGTGGGTCTCCCTGCCTCCACCTTCCTGCAGCCACTGAGATAGGGCAGAGAGGCAGGCCAGCACCCAGAGAAAACCAGGAACAGTCCACGCAGCCCCACCCTGAGCACACATTCCTGGGCTCCAGGAAACACTGTGTGCTTTCTCTGAAGCCTTCCTTGGGAGGATCGGAGGGAGGCAGAGGAGTGAAGGAAGAGGCTCCCAAGGAAGTCAGAGCCTAGACAAGCGAGATCTCAGCCCAGCTCCTCCTCCTTCAGGACCCTGCACCTCCACCACCATGGCTTGGAGGCTGCTCTACCATGACCTCCTTCCCCGACGCAGAGTTCCCCCAACCCCTTCACCCCAACTCCCCACTAACTGGTCCCCATATCCTCTAGTTCTTGGGCTCCCATTTTCTGCATGGGGAAACTGAGGCCTGAGACAGCCCCCCCCATTGTTGCCTGTGCCTCCTCCCATCAAATAGCCCCCTAGGATGCCCACCTCAGGTGCTCAGTGTCCCCCAAAGCCTCTCCATCCTCTATCATCCCAGTCCTTGGGGGTCCTGAGAAGTACCACCCACCCAGACAGCAGGGGATGGAGATGAGGAAATCGGGGGCGGAGAAGAGCTGGCCAAGAACATGCCAAAGTCCGCACAGGTCCCCGCAGCAGTGCCCATGGGCGCCCTTGGCTCCAGCTCAGGCCATCCTGGCTGCACCCGGAGATCAATAATGCACGAGGCTCTGTGTGTGTGAGACGGGGGAGGGGACTGGAGGGGCAAGGTTGGCCCGAGGCTGGGGAAACAGCTCAGATCGTCTGTGAAGCCGGTAAGCACCTGAGGAGTTGAGGCAACAGGGACAGGTAGGGCAAGGGTGGCGGGGGGCAGGGGGGCCGGGAGCAGGAGTGACCGGGAGGTGGGGGCAGAGGGGCCCAGCTGCCAGAGGCTGACCTGGGGGGAAATGCCCGCATTCAGCCATTGAAAGTTCCCGAACTCTCCCAGTGTTTGGGTGTCCCTATGCCCTTTCCCTGGCCCCGTGGGATCCTGGCCCCGCTCTGCTTGCAGCCGGAGGGAGAGGCTCTGTCATGAGAGGGTGTGGGTCGAGGTGAGTCAGGTGAGTGCCCTGTCTCCACCTCCATTCCAGTCCCTTCTCCGGAGGAGCGGACCCGCCAGCTGCAGGTGGGAGGCATGTCAGCTGACACCGCGGCCCCTTACCGCAGGGTCCATGGGCGCCAATGCTCCTGGGCCCGCACGCAGCTCTGCCTCTGAGTCACCGTCTCCAAGTCACCCGCTCCCTCCTCATGGAGCCAAGTGGCACCGGCTGCTGCAGGAACCAGGAAGGAAGGAGGCAGAGGAGCCTCCCCTCTCGCCGGATCTCCCCACCTTCCCCTCCCCCGCTCTTCCTCCCGCCAAGCTCTGGGCAGCTGCTCAGCTCTGCCCCCCTGCTCCCGGGAGGACTCAGGGCTGAGTGACTCCCAGAGCTGAGGAGGCCTGGGAACAGGGGCAGAGACCCCACCGGGCACAGCTCCAAGGGGTCACAGAAGCCTGGGAGCTGCTGGCCTATCACCGGTGGTGGCAAAGGGTTTACTCAGACTCGCTGTTGGCCTTGACCCGTTAGTACCCACATCCATTTTATTATTGACTTCTGCCTCTCGTCTCACATCTGAAAATAGATTGCAAAGTTTGGAGCCAGCAAAGGTATCGGGTGGATGGGGAGGGATGGACAGTGCCAACAGCATAGTCAGCAGGGCAGTCAAGGCTCCAAAGAGCCAGCGATGGCCCCCCAGAGGCTGCCACTGTTGCCTGGGGTGGGGGACTCCTCGCACCTGTGCGGCAGGACAGAGCCCGCAGCCTGCTGAGTCTCTGCGCCAGGAGCAGGGCAGGGGCCCACTTGAGTCCCCTCCCTTTCTGAGCACCTCTGCCGGGCTGCAGTGCTGGAGGCTAATTAAAGATCAGCTCTTAAAAGAGGTATAACTCCGCTGAAATGAATGTGAAACTGACAGCTCTAAGGGCAGTGCAGCCTCTTTCAGGAAAGTGGGTTAATGGTGGGGCCTCCGGCTCCGCCAGCAGGTAAAGGAAGCAGTGTGGGGAGAAATGCTTTAGGCCGCTTCCCCCACCACCTGGTGCCCACAGGCCTTGGCTGACCCCTCGTGGTGTTACACCTCAGAATGCTGCTCTCCGCGCCGTTCAGAACCTCAGCACAGCTCACCGCCCCAGGAGGGCGCTGTTGCACCTGTGGTTCTGGGAAGGAGGGGGTCGGGCACCCCTGAGCCTCAAGGGCCTTTTAGTGCATTTCCCGTTGATTGAGCGTCCTGGGTGCCCGGTGCAGAGCTGGGCTCAGGGCAGCTGGTCCTAGACCAGGTCATGGAGAAGCCGCTGCAGAGTGGCGCCTGCCCAGTTCGCTGGGAAGCTACTCCAAGTCCAGGAGGAATGCTCAACCGCCACTCTCCCCACTCACCCTTGCGTCCGCCCAGCGCATGCGCCAAGGTCAAGGGTCGGCTTCTAGTTAAACTTCCTCTCTCCTTCATTAGGCACTTTTGTTCCCCAAGACTTGGAAGACACCTTCTACTTGAGAGCCCCAAAGCCCCTCTATTTCGAACGCTGGTTGTCCCCAGCCCCTTTGCTCAGAACCACCTGAGACATGGTAGCTGCTGGGCAAAGCTGGCGGCTGCCTTCCAAGGACAAGCCTGTGGGGAGGCCCTTTGTGAGTGTGGGGACAGGAGGTAACAGGCGTGGACACGGGAGAGGATTTTCTAGGAAGAAAGGGAGTCGGCGATGAGCCTGAGGATACGTGGGCAGGAAGGTGAGTTTGTAAATGGCAAAACAGACTAAGTAAAATGCATTTATTTGTGTCATAAGGCAGTGTCCCCAGCCTTTCCACAACACGGCACACCCAAGGATGAAGGACTCACATCCAAGCTCGCCTGGGACCTCACTGAGGAAGCTCTAGAAATCCAGAGCACGGCCCAGAGCAGGGAGCCCGGTTCAGTCCTGTTCTGCCACTTACCAAGTGCGTGGCCTTGGGCAGGCGCTGTCACTTCTCTGCCACCTAGAAAGGGTTAGCGTGCAGCCCGGCACGGCAGGCTCTCCCAGAGCCCGTTCTTACAACTACTCAGCTGAGCTACTCTGACGACGAGGGGACAGGCTGGGGAGGCGTGTCCAAGGGACATGAACGTGAGGCAGAGGGCAATACTCTCATCTGCTCAGCCTCTCTGCCTTGCTCTTATCAGGTCCCAGGTTGGGAAAACGAAAGACAAGGTGGTGATGAAAAGCCTCCGTTCTGAAATGAGATCCTTCTTCATCTGAGGAGGTCGTCATCAGGAGAAGCCAGTGAACACATGCCACCCCCACCCCAAGTTCACCCCCATCTCCGCAAGGACAGCACTGCTGGTGGGGCAGGGTGTGTTCATGGGCAGGCCAGCGATGAGTCCGCAACAGAGTCGGGAGGATCGGGCTGCCCAGCGGCTGGCTTGCCAGAGTCCCCCTCCCGTTGCTGTCTAACGTACTGATCCAGCAGGGCAGTCAGGTGGAGGGGCTGGTGCTGAAGCAGGGAGTGGGTCTGGGCCATGGGGAGGGTGAGTCCTCCTACCAGCTCCCCCTGCACCAGGGCCAGGCTGGGAAGCTTGGAGTAGTTGATGAAGCCTTGCCTGCTGAGGATGGTGTCATCAATGCAGCCACCTGGGAAAACACAGGGTCAGGCGGCTCCCCACAAACACCTTTCCTCTCTGAAACAACATTCCAGCTCCAGGAATTGCTTTCCATTTCCCTTCTCCACCTTCCATCCGGCTCCACTTGTGCGCCACCCCACACACAGTGTTTGGGACGGATCCCCTCACCCCGTCCCTAACTCTTCTCTAGAAAATGCTTACATAAATCATCCACCTGATCTGACCCCCCACTAAGTCACTGTTCCCTAAACTTTCCTGAAGAACCATGGTGTGTGTGTGTGTGTGTGTGTGTGTGTGTGCGTGGTTATAAACAGATTCCTGCTCCTTCCCACAGAGACCTATGAAATCACTATCCTATATAGAAACAGTATCCCTAGGGAGTCTGGGAAATGTTGCTGCCTGTTCCTCAGCACCCTATACTTGGGCTATTTGTTTTAATTATCTTTGTGGGTTTTAGCACCTAGTAAAGACTCGGGGTGTCTGAACTTCCTCCCCCAGTAGAGTCCTCTCTGCCTTCCTGAACCTTCCCCCATGCGTAAGTGATGCAGGCAGTGAGCCACACAGGTGCTAGGAGACACAGGCAGCCATCGACAAACGGTGCTGCTGACTGAGGCCCCATCTGTGAGAGGTCTTCTCCAGAGATGTCCAGTCTCACCCACTCAGGCCTAGCAGCCGGCACTCGGCGACTGTAGCACCCGCTCCCTTCACCCCACCCCCACCAGGCAGGGGAGCCTGCTCACCCAGCAGCGGCAGCAAGGGCACGCTCTTCAAGATCCGCACCATCTCCTTGACTTTGGGCTCTTCGCTGACCAGCAGCAGGTTGTTCCCCACAAAGAGGGGCAGCAGGTTTCGGTACTTGGAATCCTCCAGGAAGGGCTTGAGGATCTGCAACAGCAGGAAAGAGGGCTTCATCGGGACGAGCGGGAGGCAGAGCTGCTCGCCTCAGTCACAGGCCACATCAGTTAAGGGTGAAACCAGAGGGTCTCCTCAGCCCCTAACCGCAGTGTACGCACCAGGCGAGAGTTGCTGGTGGAGGGGAGGAGCCGGAAGTGCCCTCTGGGGAGAGATGCTGGGTCTGCATGGGCAGGGGAAGGGGAACGTGGGCAGGGTCCACAGACAGGCGGCTTCCTACCCGGTTAGGGAAGACCTTCACCAAGATGTTGTGTTTCCGCAGCCGGTGTTGCGTAAGCAGCATGTCCTCCGCACCCACAGACACCTTCTGGCAGACGGCTATCATTCGGTTGTTTTGGAAAACCGCTGCTACCTCCCGACGGAGGAGCCGGGTGAGGCCTGTCTCCTGAAATCAGGAAGGGATAACCGAGGGGGCATAAGCTGCTTCTTCTCCATCCCCGTCAGCTCCCACAGGGATGCATGCTGGGCTTCCAACGAGGCCCAAATGTGGGGGAAGATCAGGTTCAGGCAGGAGAATTGGTCCCTTGCCTCCCAGAGACATGCTCCACCTCCCGCTCTATCCTTCCATTTTCATTAGATGATCGGTCCACAGAGCAGGGATTGTCCAACCTGAGAACACTGACTCCCCCAAACCGGTCAGTCTGCCCCAGTCGACGTTATCTGGCCTAGAAGCCGTGGTGCTGTTTGCAGAATTCTATGAAAATATTAATACATGGAAGGCAAAACAATGGAAGATGCACTATTGTGCTAAATCTAGATTCTAGATCTGCCCTGTATAACACAGCAGCCACTAGTCAAAAGCGGCTATTTCTATTTAAACTAATTAAAATCAAACACAGTTAAAAATTCAGGTCCGCAGTCACACTGACCTCATTTCAAATACACGACAGTCAAACGCACCACTGGTCTTTCTGTTCTTTTTAAAAACAGAAAACCTCTATCATTCTTCTAGGAAAACATGGAAGCTTCCAGTCCTTCAAGACAGGACAGAAATACTCTCCCCAACTACCCTGCCGCCGCCGCCACCGCCGCCACCACACACTTGGGATAGCATGGAGTTGGGAACGCGGGGAATTCAGGAGACCCATCCAAGCCACAGAGGTCAAAAGGCCAAAGCCAAGTCCATGAAGATTTCGCTTTAAAGGACCTGGGCCACGGGTCAGAGTGAGGAGGCAGTGATGTGGATGACCATGCCTTGGAATCCCACTTCACTACGCTCACAGACATGAAGCCCCTTTAAATCTCCCTACCACCACCAAGCAACATGACGTCTTCTTACCTCCTGGACGCGCTTGGGAGGAGGCATCAGGCATCGCGGATTGACGGCGGGTTTCGGGGGGATATACTTAGTCACAGCCATCAGTTTCTGCCGTTCAAAGTGCATCACGCGCCAGTGGCGGGTGACAGCCTTGGAACCATGGCGGATGGTCTGGAGGGTGGGCAGCCTGCCTGGAAGGGGCAATAGCGGTGCAGTGAGATGCAGCTCTTGGAGGCCTTAGTCTGCCCCCCCCCCACCATGGAGAAAAGGGCCACCCCCGGGGGCAGGGACAACCATGGCTCCCAGAGCTGAACCTAGCGCACAAGTGGGATGAAGAAATTTCCTGCTTGAGATCCTGAATCCCCAAACCTTCTCTCCTAATGGCTGACCTTAGTTCAGTTGCTTGACCCTTTGAGGCTCCCATTTCTCCAGTAACTTAGTTATTACTATCATTTTCCAGCACTTTTTATGCACAGGTGTGTGTGTGGGGCGGGGGGGAGATGAGAAGCAAAGAGAAAGTATTTTGAGCACCAACCAACAGCAGCAGCACTTCTTAGAAATACCACGCCTCAGGCCCCATGTCAGACCCACGGAATCTGAGGGGAGCCCAGCAACGTCTGAATAAGCCCTCCAGGCGATGAGCGCTGAAGGGTGAAGACCACTGCTCTGAGCTGCTCTGAAGGCCTTCTCCCATGATTTGAAGAAAGAGATGGGGGAAAGTTACACTGCCCTCAGAGCTCCCCCAGACAAGTCTCCATTCCCTGTGCTTGTCTTGATTGCAGGCATTGCCAGAGAGCCCCCCTCAGAAGACAAGGGAGCTACTCGAAAATACTGGGCCAAAGTGACCTCTTCATCCTCAATAAAAAGAATTCAGGCGAGAGCGTCCCACTTTCAGCCCTTCCCGAGCCTGGGAAAGGTTCAACCAGAAGGCAGCTCCAGCAGTAGGACAGCGCGGAGAGTTCTTGGGGTGAGAGGTGGTATTGCCGGGGACCACAAATCTATGAAGGGCACAGGCTCTGGACTCAGATGGAACCAGATTTTAATCTTTCTTCCGCCACTCGAGCTGTGACCCTGACCTAAACTGGTTTCATCGTAGGTAAAAAGGGGGTGAGAATGCTTTTTCGCCGGGTGCTTTAGGATTTAAATAACACATGCAAAGTACTTACCACTGTGCCAGGCCTATATAGTGTGCTCAGAGTCACTTATTAGATACCTACGGCATGCATTAGGACACCTGTTGTTTAGGCTGGTTCTGCCCTTAGGCAGTTTAAAGTCTAACAGAGAGACAAGTAAATAAATGCAAAACTACAGGGCCAAAGAGAGGGTGCGAGGAACAGAGGTAACAGGGGAAACCTGCTTTGCAGAGGGTGGTAAGGGCAGGCTTAAGGGGGTGACGTTTAGGCTGAGATCTTAAGGAGACGAAATGCCAAGGTTGGGACCGGGGTTGGTCAGCAGTAAACTCGAGGCGAGCAAAACCTCGGAGGCGGATCACTGAAACCCGAAGGATGCGGGGGGGCGGGGACAACAAACACGGCGGCGTGGCTGCCGCGGTCGCCGCTCGCGGTCATTACTACCATCTAGAGTCGCCGGGAATCGGCCTGGGGGAGGAGGCGGGCGACCCAGCTGGGGTCACCGGGAGCCGTCTGGGGTCAGAGGTTACGGGAGGGGACCGGCAGCAGCGGAGCGGGGACGGGGATTCGAAAGCACCGGCCGTGTCACGCCGTGAGGATCTGGGCCGCTCCTTACCCGCCCGGGGCAGGAGACCGCCTCGCAGAATCCCAGCCGCAGCCGCAGCCATCGCCTTCGGAAGAACGGACGGGAGCCGAGTGAACCGGAAAGAGCTAGAGGATTGTGGGATACCTGGGGCCGGAAGCAGTGGGCGGGTCCGCCGCCTGGAGCAGTAACCCGCATGCGCTGCGAGCCCTCCCTCTCGCCCCACCCCCCACGCCCGACCTGGCGTCGGTCTCCTAGCAACAACGCTAAACGGCCGAACCGCTCTGGGCATCCGCACGCACTTACCTCCCCGAGTTTTCGGCCAGCAAAAGCCCTCTACAACCCGCAAACTCCAGACCCTCCACTTCGATTTCCTTTTGTCTCCTACCCAACTTCAGTAATCTGCCCTGAATCAACCCCTTTCCCTTGTCCCCCAAGTCTCCGAGCTTCTCTCTCTTCGTGCCACCCTGGATCCCGCCATCCCCAAAAGGACTATCCAAACCCTGCTCTTCGTTCCAATCCTGCCCCAGGCCCGCAGCCGTTAGATCATGCCTGGAGGTGAGTAGGGAGATGGGATGGTAGGTAGAACCGCTGGATAACAGTAGGGCCAGGCCTCCGAGAATAAGGAATTGTAACAATTGAACCGATCTGTTCACAGCTCAGCCTACCCAAGGTCCGGAGAAAGGGGAAGTGTGCATTACTGAAGCCCTTATCACTAAGCGGAACCTGAACTTCCCTGAGGATGAGGATCTGTCAGAGAAGATGTGAGTGCAGGGAGAGATAAGGGTGCTGGAATATTGAAATCCCCCAGGACGACCAGTCCCCTGAGCTGTTCTGACTTGTCAGCTAATCTCTGTCCCTCTCTTACTCCACACATTCAATCAGTGGTAATGTCCAATTGATCTCCTCTCCTTCAAAACCATTCTATTTCTTTTCTACTGTGCCCACTCAACTGCCTTAGATAAAGCTGTCATCACCTCTCAAACTCCTAATTAGTCTCCCATGACCCCAGTCCAGGCTCCCCCTATTGTTTCCAAAGTGTTCCTTTTAAATGAGAATTCTGATCAGTCCCTCCATGATAGAATCTTCCAAAATAAAATCTAAATACCTTAACATGAGTTGACCTCTGCTGCCCATTCAGCCTTATTGCTTGCCACTCTCCCCAGGTGCGCAATTCCTCGAAGACCCCATGTGCTCATACCTCAGTGCCTTACTACTAAGAGTGGCTTGGTGCCTGGGAGAGGGAAGGGAGGCAGCCGCAATAACATCACCAGGGAGCTGATTAGAAATGAAAACTCTCCGCCTCACCCCAGACCTACCGAATGAGAATCTGCATTTTTAACAAGACCCCCAAGGGATTTACGGGCACCTTCAAGTCTGAGAAAGGCTGAATAAGCACATAGCGTATTTTCTGGCGTATAAGACAACTTTTTAACGCAGGAAAATCTTCTCAAAAGTCGGGGGGAGGGGGGTCGTCTTATATGCCTCGTGTCATCTTACAGGGCGGGTGCTGAAACTTCCCAGGAGCCGTACTGGAAAATCTGCGGTCGCCGCATATGGTGGGGGGGAGCTCAAAAATGGCTGCACTGCATTCATTTCAAGGGAGCCAGACAGAGACCGCAAGTGTCTCTGGTCGGCTCCTTTTTGTGCCGCATACGGTCTCCGTCCGGACTTTTTAACCCAGGAAAATCTACTCAAAAGTTGGGGGTCATCTTATACGCCGGAAAATACAGTACTATTCCTTCTGTTTGAAATGCTTTCTCCTCACACACACTCCCCCCTCACTTTCTTGGCTAATTCCTACTCATATGTCACTTAGCCATCCACTCCTCCTTGAAAACCTTTCCTCCCCCACCCCCATCTTCCCTGCTAAGAGACCACAGAAGTGTCACTCTGTTACACCACCCCACTGACTGTTCTCCCAGGTTCCACACTATTGCTGAACTACAGACTGTCCGCCTGGACCGGGAGGGCATCACCACCATCAAGAATCTAGAGGGCCTCCAGAACCTTCACAGCCTCTACCTGCAAGGGGTAACTCCCCCCCCCCCTCCTTCCTCTCCACTTGCCTCCTGTGGACCAAGTGTGTCTAATCTGAAAGGAGCCGACCAGGTCCTCTTGCCCACTCCCTGGTGCCCAGGCAGGCAGACCTTCATCGAAACCGTTTCCAGATGAACCAGAGTCTCCTGAATGGAAGGACCAGTCCTCCCAAAAGAGATCTGGAACATGTTCTTGAGTCCGTTTTTTTGTCAGACACTTCTCCTGCTCCAGTTCTTCTTGGTGTCTACCCTAAATCTCTCCTGCTATATAGCTCAAGCTCTTTTTCTGTTTTGAAGAAGAGGAAGGAGCCAAGAAAATTCCTCTGTGTCCTTAAAAACTTGAAGGCCGTGGGGGGTGCGGTTTGACCTTCAGCCTCACCCACATTGAATATATCCAGCTCCCTGAACCTTTCCCCACAAAAAAACATATAAATCACAGTAATATATGTTCATTGCTCTCTTCATGTATACAAGCCCCCACCAAGACCCTTTCCAAAAGTTCCCCGAGTCACCTTGGTTTCCTTCTCTGATTTCCAGGTCACTCTCTGGTTGTGGGGTGAGCAGGGTATACACACTAGTCAGTTTAGCCAAATTTACACCCTGAACCATCCACCTGGAGAAAGCAGATCATCCCAAGGTTGTGACAAACAGTTCAGCGACTGGGTCATCGTTCCCAGTTGCAAGAGTCGACATGGTCTTGGGGTTTTGTCCCTTTAAAGGGTCCCTCACCCAGCTGACCTCAGGTTGGTTCCCCACCTTGCTTTCTTCCTGCAGAATAAGATCCAGCGAATTGAGAACCTGGCCTGTGTCCCCTCCTTACGGTACGGGGTGCCAGGGCTCAGGTCGGGGTGGCGTCGGGAACAAAGAAGGGGGAGGGTGAAGGGGAGAAAATGTGGGAACATCCCCAAAGAACTGGCTCCAATCTCTCCAAGCCTGGCTGCTTGTCAGCTGAGGACCCGGCAAGCCTAGCTCTGTTTCCCTCACCCCAAAAGGCCATGTGTCCCCACTTGTGGTCTGGCTGCCTAGTGTGGGGCCCGAGCACCTCCTGCCCTCTTCCGCTCCTGCAGCTGTCCTGTGATTCAGCTCTTTCTCTGAACCCCTCCTTTCCCCTACAGCTTCCTGTCTCTGGCAGGAAACCGAATCCGGCAGGTGGAGAACCTCCGTGACCTCCCACACCTCCAGTTTCTGGACCTTTCGGATAACTTGATAGCAAAACTGGAGCTGGGTAGGGTGCCCTCACCATGGCTCATGAAATCAGTGGCGTGCGGGGGCCCTCCCTCCTCCCTGTCCCATCTCCCTGTGCCCGCAGGGACTGCACACCCTCCAAGGGGGTGGGGCTGTGCAGAGAGGCAGTGGCTTTGGGCTGGAAGGTGGGTATGAGAACTTCACTCCCCCACTTTGGTTCGAGCAGATGAATTCCCCCAGAGCATTCTCATCCTCAACCTGATTGGGAACAGCTGCACCAACCAGGATGGCTACAGGTGAGGGGACCTGAAGGCGAGAAGGAAGGGGTAACGGCTGAGCTTCTCTCCTAACTCCGTGTGGGCTCCCTCTCAGCCTGCAAATCTGGAGTCTGGCCCATGGTCCTTCTCCTCCCCCAACCCAGCTCAAGTCGGCCCCCTTTTCCCTTTCTCCCTCATCACTTCGCAGAAAACCAGCTCTTGGCAATTAGGGGACTTCCTGCTCCGGAGCCACCACCCTAACGGGTGTGGGTGGTGTTGCTCTGTACGCAGCGTCCCAGGCTCCCGGTGCTGGGGTGCCCTCTAGTGTAGCCTCTGCCTTCTGCCCTGCAGGGAGCTGGTGACAGGAGCCCTGCCCCTGCTCATGGACCTGGACAGGCAGCCCGTGTCGGAGCGCTGGGACTCGGATGAGGAGGACAAAGCCTCGGACGGAGAGTTCCCTGAGCTGAATGGCCCGTTCCGCGCAGAGCGAGGTGACCCTGCTTCCCAAGGCCTGCAGCCTCCCCAGCGCCCACCCCTGCCCCGGGGGGGTCTGGGGAAGTAGCCCCAAGCCCAGCTCAGCATCTGGGTCAGAGGACAGACAGTACAGCCAGGGCCAGATGTCAGTGTGGGCACACAGATGACTCCCCTCCCACCCCAGCCTCAGGCTCCTCCCTGTTGGGAATGGCAGTTTGCTCAGATCAGCCAGAGACCAGCTCTCTCAGCCCGGGGGCGGGGGGGGGCCTTCCTGCTGAGGCCGGGCTCATCCGACACCCCGTCCTGGCCCTCACAGGCTTCCTCCAGGAGCTGGAGCAGGACATGAGCAGGCACAAGGCGCACAGGCAGCAGGCAGCCCAGGAGGAGCACCTGCTGAGGCTGGAGACCCAGCCTGTCCTCACGGAGCTGCCCCAGCTGCCCGGGAGGCCCATGGCCGGGGACCGCCCCTCCGCTGCCACTCCCGGGCAGGGGAAGGAGCCACCCCCGGAGCCTGCCTCCTTGCCACAAGCCTCCTCTGCCACCAAGAAGCCGGGCCCCCTGGTTTCCAGGAGCCCCCAAAGCACTGTGCAGGCAAGGAGGGGGGTCAGAGCAGCTGCAGCCCCCAAGGCCGCCCTGGCTGGGGCCCCCAGCACAACCAAAACTATGACCAGGAGAATCAAGAAGTGAGGTCCAGCCCTCGGCTGTCAGCGAGGCCGCGGGAAGGAGGCCCGGGCAAGAACAAAGCCGAGCCCCCTGTGGCAGGAGCCTGTCCCAATAAAGTGTCTCCAGGCCTGAGCGCGTGCAGTCACTGTGGGCAGCTCCAGGGAAGCAACAGGCCAAACACATAAGAAATGAAACACATTTATGGAGACGAGGCTGCGCCAGCCGCTCAGAACAAGGGGCGTGAAGGGTGAAGGACCTGCTCTGATCCCACGGCCCCCGGGGTCCAGGCCAGGCCAGGAGAGCTGCGGAGCTCAGGCATATGCCTGGCTCTCCCTCTCCACAAAGGCCTGGAAGAGGCCCCCCAGTTCCTGGGGAGGTGGGCCCCCCGCCCTGGCCAGCAGCCCCCTCACAGCCTCCAGGCCTTCCTGCTCCAGATCCCGCTGCTTCTGCCGCAGCCTCTGCCCCTGGTCCTGCCGGGAGAGGCAGAGGTGAGTCCCCATGAAGGGGGACATGTCTTTGGTCTCACGCAGCAGGAGGAAGGACAAAGGGCCCCGCATGCTCCTGGGCAGCTGGCTCTGAAGGGAGAGACCCCTCTCCGCAGCCTGGAGCCTCTCCACTCCCAAGCCCCCTCATATTCCCAGAACCCAGCTGGGCCTGGGGGCGGCGAGTGGTCCCCCCCAGGAGGCCCTGCTCCCTGTGGGTTACCTGCTCCCTCTCCATCAGCCCCAGGGCCTCTTGGTGGCCGCGGTAGAGAGCGTGCCGGCGATCCACCCGAGTCTGGAATCGGGGCACGGTCCGAAGGGGGTCCTGTGCTCCAAAGGTGGGGGACAGTACCTGGGGGGCCTGGGCCGCCCCCGCCCCGAAGATGAACGGTTTGAACACTGACCTGATGGGGCGCAGAGGGAAGGATGGAGGACGGCCACATCCCTGGCGAACCCTGCCCAGCACCCTCCGCCTCGGCCCCCAGCCCCGGCCCCGCACCTGGAAGGGTCTGGCGTGGCGGTGAGGAAGTGGACGCAGGGCTGCGTGGGGTCCCGGGGCAGGACGGACACCATGCTGGCCGTGGTGCGGAAGCCCCCGGAGTCCATGCAGATGCCCCTCTGCTTGTCCCTGAGGATGCCCATCATCGCCTCGGCCGTGATGGTCCCTGCCAAGCAGGACAGGATAAGGGGTCCCCCCGGGCAGAAGGGGTCCCCAAAGCTATGGGAGGGGGCAGAGGCTGGCAGCGCTGTGGCCCTCCTGCCCTTCACCCCTCCACCCCCGTGGCTCTCTGACCTCGCAGCTGCTGCAGCAGCTCCCGCCCGGCCCGGAAGCGGGCCTTGGCCGCCTCCATGCGCACCGGCTGCTGCGTCAGGGAGAAGACCTGAGCGAAGTCGAAGGGGCCCTGGCCGCCCCACCAGCCCCGGGCCTGGGCGTGGGCCCGAAGCTCGGGGTGTTCGGCTGAGATGTCGGTGCCGATGCTCAGCTGGTTGGAGATGTTGCGGGCGCCCTCTGCGGAGGAGAAGGGGGGAGGGCGCGTCCACTATTGAGCGCCTACTCTGTGCCGGGGCGTGAGGCTGGATGCTGAGAGCGCAATGGTGAGGAGGGAGACAGACAAAACAGTCACCGAACTGTGAGTGGGCCATCTGGGCGAGTGTGATGAAGAGGCACCCACGTGCACATAAGGGGGAAACCTGACCATCCGGGAGTCCAGGAAGGCTCCTCGGAGGAAGCAGCTGGCTGGAGCACAAGAGGACTTAACCACGTGAAGGGAGGGGATAAGTTCCCCCACGGGGCTCATTTTCCATCTTGCGGGATGCCCCTGGATTGGCCCTTCCCTGCAGCCACCACCTCTCCACCCCCCTCCCAAGGCTGGCAAAAGGCAGGCCCTGCGCAGCGCCTCACCCGGGATCCTCTGTGCGGCCCACAGCCGCCCCGCCGTCTCCAGCACCCAGGCCTCGCTTCTGTCGGCCAGCAGGAAGGTGTTGTGGTAGCAGAATGGCGTGGGGTCCTCCCGGCAGCTGCCCCCCTGCCCATAGCGCTCCAGCAAGCCCGCGATCACGTGCACGGCCTCCTGGGCCGAGCTGCTGCGCTCTAAAGCCAGCCTGGCACAGAGAGAGTCCAGGGGGCAGGAGGGTGAGAGGTGGTGGAAGCTCCGGGGGACTGGAGAGGCCCAGGGAGGTATGGCGTCAGGCCCGAGTCCCCCGGAAGACCAGCCAACACTGCAGTGATGCCGGTGGTGGCCGGGCTGTCTCTGAGGGGCCATGCAAAGGCCCAAAACAGGGTCTCGGAGAAGTGCTCTGAGCTCCTCCACCTCTTCAATCAGAGCTGCTCCGCTTTTGTTGGTTTAATAAGTCGGGACGCTCCGTGAGATTTCATTTGAAAAACATTCCACCTCTAGTGATTCTGGGCCAGGAGAGGCCCAGAGGTGGGCACCTGGGAGAGCTTCCAACCAGATTGTGGAGACGAGGCCAGGGGAGGGAGGGGAAGGGCGCCCTCCTGGTGGTGACACCCCCTCAAGGCGCGCAGAAAGGAAGGGGCCCTTAGGACCAGGCTTGGAGGAGGGGAGGGAGGCCTGGGCCAGTACTCGGTCCCCACTTCTGGTGTGCTGAGGGGATGAGGGAGGGCAGGGGCCGCACCTGAGTAGATCCATGCCCAGCAGGGCTTCCCCCTCCTCAACTGGCTCCTTGGTCCACACGGCCTCGTTGCCAATGCAGACGCCATGCTCGTTGGCGCCCATCTCTGCCCCCCACAGCCAAGAAGGGCGGCTTAGGATCACAGCATGGGTCTTCGGCACCTGCTCCACCTCAATGTAGGTGCACTGCGGGCAGGGGGGAGAGGAGGAGAGTCCGCTCAGAAAGGAGAAGGTTCCTACCACGTGCTGCCAGCGTGCCGCAGCCCTGAGAGGAAGGCCTTATCATTCCCATTTTACAGATGAGGACGACAGAGGTTAACTAATAGGCTAAGTCCAGGCTGGTAGATGTGAAGCTCACGCTCTTTCCACATCTGGCGGCCTCCCAGGCGTGGGGAGCGGAGAGGAGAAAGGTCTTAGAAAAATGCCTCCCTCTGCCACCACCCGGCACCCCACGAAGCCTAACCCACCTGGAGCCTGCTGCCAGGGGCATGAGTGCCCGCAGGTACAAACACCACCTCCTGCACCTCATCCTGGGGTCGATCTGAGTTCTTGGCAAAGATGACAGCTGGGATGGCCGAGGCCGGGGGCACGGAGACAAAGCAGTCACAGGAACATGGGGGGTCAGGGCTCCACGATGCCATCTGGGGAGAGGGGGAGACGAGTGTCCCTGACGTCTCCACTATCCTAGCCTGGAATCAGTCCTAGGGAGCCCCTCTCCCAACACGTGAACACAGACACGCAGGAAAGGCCCTGCAGTCGGGTTCTGCTTCACGTGCAATGGACCGGGAGGCACCCACTCTCTCCCCGGAATCCGCAGGCCAGCGCAGACCTGCGCGCCCTCGGCGCCTGCCGTCTCAGCGTCCCGGCCCATCTCCCGTCACCCTGCGCCCCTCCAAGTGTCCACACCCCGCTGCTGCCCACCCCTCCTGGCTCCCCAGTCACGTGTGCTCCTCACCCTCTCTCCCTGCTAGATCCCCAGCTTAGTTCCGGGAGCCAGTGCCTCCGTTTAGGGTCAGGTCTGCCCGTTGGACCGAGGTTCCCAGGTGACCGGGAAGGGCTTGCCCCCGGGGGCGGAGCTGGAACCGGGCTCCTGCAGTTCCTCAATCCCCCACCGGGGTGCGCGCTAGCACCACTTCTTGGAGCAGAGCGGCCTCCCTGGTCTTG
>PVJC01005410.1:20049-59319 GCA_004026665.1 Murina feae | reverse complement strand
TGGAAGTCTATTTCTTTCACCAGGTGAGGGAAGTTTTCTGTCATTATTTCTTCAAATAGGTTTTCAATATCTTGCTCTTTCTCTTCTTCTGGCACCCCTATAATTCTGATGTTTGTGCGCTTGAAGTTGTCCCAGAGACTCCTTACACTATCTTCATACTTTTTGATCCTTTTTCTTCTTTTCTTTTTTCTTTTTGCTTTTCCCGCTGGGTGGGTTTTGCTTCTCCATATTTCATATCTTTGACTTGCTTCTTGCGATCCTCTCGTCTGCTGTTGGATGTCTGTATAATATTCTTTATTTCAGTCAGTGTATGCTTAATTTCTAGTTGGTCCTTTATCATGTCCTTGAGGGTCTCATTAGAGTCATTGAGGATCTCACTAAATTTATCGGCAATCTCTAGAAATTTCTTGAAAAACTAATAACCGTGGTTTTGAACTCTATATCCTGTCGTTTTCTTTCCTCCATTTCTGTCATTTGTGATCTGTTTCTTTGTCTCCGCATTTTGGCTGCTTCCCTTTCTAATTTAGGCGATCACTGCGAGGGATTAACCTCTAAGCCACTTGGTTATGAGAGTCAGCTGTGTCTACAGTGAGAGAACTTCTGTGCTGGAGACACCCTTATGGGGCAAGAGTTGTTTCAGTGGGGCTTTTATGCTCACTGCATCTGCCCCGAGTGTGTTCCTTGTGGATCTGTTTTGTTTAGGTTAGTCCCACTCTGGCCACTGGGTTAGGCTGGCTCCTGTATCTTTAAGGAGATGTTGATTAAGCCTTTGCCTTAGGCTACTCAGTCTTTTATATGCAAAAGTCTCTGACTCAGCTTGGGAGGGGCGGGGCCTCGGGGAGTCTGCAGGGCAGGGTGGAGCAAATAGCTATGGCCACTTCTCAGCCCTGCGCTGAAAGACACCAGTTCTCTGTGTCCCACGATAATTGCTGCAAGCAACGCTGAGAGAAACCCACTTTGGATTTCCTCCCGGTACCAGTCAGTCCCCCCTCTCCGGGTATCTGGGTCCCCAGAAACTCGCCTGGAACTGGAGTTCAGAGCCGCTGGGAACTTGTGACTCTCTCTGTTTTGGAAAAGAACCGTGTCCTCCGGCGCCAGCCCTCTCCCCGAGCCCCGTGCGCGCGCCTCTGTACCTCTGTACTTTGCTTTCGCTGATCCTCTGAGTCTCAGACTCTTTTTTAGTTGTAGGATTTTCACTCAGCCAGCCTTCCTGTGGGTGCGAGTGGTGTCCGTGTGTTCTTTTCGTGATTTTTCTGAAATAGTTGTTCATGGCTGCATTTATGGTGTTTACCTTATGCCGCCATCTTGTTTCTCCTCTGTGGTGCTGTTTATTTTTAGATGGCCAGTGTGCATCATGGCAGCTCCTGTGTTGAGTGTCTGCCCCCTGGTGGTAAGTGCACATCATATCAACTGGTCGGACAGACACACACTTAGCCTTTTATATATAGAGACTAGAGGCCCAGTGCATGAAATTCATCCACAGGTAGGGTCCCTAGGCCTGGCCAGCAATCAGCACCGATCTGTGGGGCAACTGGTGGGGTGATAGGGTTCCCTGTTCACACCTGCCTTGGCCTGGTGCCACCCGCTTGCCAGCCTCGACCCCCCACTGCCGCTGCTGGTCACCTCCCTCTGCGGAGCGACCTGAAGGGCGATCGGGGGCCCTCGCTCGCACCAGCCTTGGTTGGCCTAGCACTGCCCACTCACCAGCCCTGCCTCCCACCACTGCCGGTTGGGACCTGTGGGCTAGGGGAAGCTCCTGAGTTGAGTGTCTGCCCCCTGGTAGTGAGTGCATGTCATAGCGACCAGTCATTCAGCAGGTTGTTCTGCATTTGGTTGATTTGCATATTAGCTTTTATATTATACTAGTGGTCCAGTGCACAAAAATTTGTTTACTTGGAGGGGGGGGAGTCCCTCAGCCAGGCCTGTGCCCTCTCACAGTCTGGGACCTCTTGGGGGATGTCCACCTGCTGGCGTGCCTGGCCAGCCTGGGTGAGGGGCTGAGGGCCATTTTCAGGCTGCCCACAGCTCCCATTGACCCACCGTTCCAGCAAGGCTGGCTGGAATCAGGTTTCTGGGGTTTATTTATCTTCTATAATTGAAACTTTGTCACCTTGAGCAGAGGCCCAGCTGAACTAGGCAGGTAGTTTCAACTCCATCACTGGTGCAATGGAAGCCTCCTATTTGATCTAGCTCCATGGCTGCCAATTGCCATCTTGGCTGGGTTAAATTGCATACAACCGCTCTGACTGCTGGTGGGCATGGCTTGGCCAGTGGTGTGGCTTAGGTATCTCAGAGTGATGGTTAATTTGCATATTACTCTTTTATTAGATTAGATATTAGATTAGATAGAATTAGGTGTACAGCATAGTGGTTAGACATTTATCTTAAAAAGTGATCCTCCAATAAGTATAATAACCATCTGGCACCATACTTATTGACTGTATTCCCTATGCTATACCTTACATCCCTGTGATTTTTTTTATAACTGTCAATTTGTATATTTTAATCCCTTTCCCTTTTTCATATCCCCTCCCCAACCCCTCTCTCATCTGGCAAACATCAAGTTCCTCTCTGTATCAGAGTTTGTTTTTTAGATTCCATGTGTAAGTACAACCATATGGTATTTGTGTTTCTCTATATGGTTATTTCACTTAACACAGTACCCTCTGGTCTATGTTGTCACAACTGGCAATATTTCACTATTTTATGGCTGAGTAATATTCAATTTGCCTATTGATCAGATTTTAGGTTGAGGAAGATTACTCTCACTTGTTTCCACTTTTTGGCTATTATCAATAATGCTTCTATGAGCATCAGGATTTGGTATAGACATTCAGGGCTGGACAAAAAGTAGGTTGACAGTTGTGAGTACACAAAATAGAGTTTATTATTGTTTGCTATTGCATTATTTATTACAACTGTAAAACTATTTTTGCTCACTCCAGTATTTTCTTGATATTTTTTAATTTTAATTTTTTTAGATAGAGGATGAGAGAGCAATAAACATCAATGTGAGGAACATTGAACCCATTGGTTACCTCCCATATGTGCCCTGACTGGGGACCAAAGCCACAACCTGGGTATGTGTCCTGACTGGAAATTGAACCCACTACCTTTTGGTGTATGGGACGATACTCTCACCAAGCCACATTGCTCACGGCATTACCCCTGACTTTCAACTTGGGCAGCAGTCGCCAACCTAGCCTGTGAGGTCTGAAACGTTGGTGACCACTGAACCAGGAGTAAAACTGCTGTCCTCTGGTAACTTTCTAATCTTTCAAAGAACTGCCAGACTATAGTTGGCTACACCACTTAAATTCCCTCCAGCAACGTAGACAATTCCAGTTTCTCCACATCCTTGCCAACACGTGTATGTTTTGATTCTAGTATTCTAGTGGGAATGAAGTGGTATTACATTGTAGTAGTTTTGATTTGCATTTCCCTCAGTGCTAATGATACAGAGTTTTTGTATGTCTTCTTTGGAGAAATGTCTATTCAGATACTTTACTTTGCTCAGCTTTAAATTGGGTTGTTTTTTATTGATCAGTTTTGAGTTCTTTATACAAGTCTTTCATCAGATATATTACTTGCAAAAATTTTCCCTCATTCTGAGAGGTGTCTTTTCATTGTTGGTATAATGTGAAGCACAAAATTTTAATATTTTGATGTTCAATTTTTTTTGGGTTGCTTTTGTCATATTTAAGAAACCACAAAGATTTATCCCATTTTCCTAAGAGTTTTATAGTTTTGGCTCTTACACTCAAATTTTTGGTCCATTTTGAGTTAATTACTGTATATGGTATGAAGCAGGCATTCAACTTCACTTTTTACATGTGGATATGTAAAAAGCACAATTTTTTGAAAAGATTACTTTTTCCCCATTGAGTTGTTTTGGCACCTTTGTCAAAAATAATTAACCATAAATTTCTGGACTCTTTAATTCTATCTTATTGATCTATATGCTTAAACACTTCATTACAGTCACTTTGTATTTTAATAGCCTTTTCAGATAGCTATAGATATTATTTGCAAAAACACCAAAATTGGACAGTAAGTTTTCTAAAGATCAACTACAGTGTAGAATCTGAAAACCTGTAAACTTACCCTACTCTGCTCTCTGCTATGTCTTTCACTCATGCATCATTTTTTTTTTTATTTATTTACTTACTTACTTAGTTCGTCAATCCTCACCAGCAGATATTTTTCCATTGATTTTTAGAGAGAGTGGGAGCAGAGAATGGAGAGAGAGAGAGAGAGAGAGAGAGAGAAAGAAACACCAGCCAGTGACTAATTAATACATCTAGGCAACAACCAACAAACTGACAAGCAGACCTTTCTTAGTGGACGTATACACCACCACCAGTGAAGCATTCTTATCAAAATATAATCTTGAATCTGACTAAGCCTGTACACTTATGGCAAAGACAGGAAACAGAAACATGTAAAACGACACCTCAGGGAAATAATCAGCAAAACTCTGAGCGTGGGAAAGTTTTTAACAAATAAGTTGGTTCTTCAAAAAATAATTTGGGAGAAAAGAGGGAGGAGAAACCTATATATTAAAAGAGATTTTAAAGACAAGCAACTGCAATGTATGAATCTTATCTGGGTCCTGACTCAAGCAAACTGCAATTTTTTGTTTGTTTGAGAATGATTACATTATCTGATGACATTTAAGAAACTTATTTTTTAGATGTAAAGATACTGCAGTTGTTATGTAGAAACATAGACTAAGACACTTAAAATTATAATGAAAGTAAAGTTCCATAATGCAGGATTGCATAGAAATTCCAAAGGAAAGAAAGCATGCCTCCTAACAATGAGGATATGCATCATTAAGCAGTTTCATCATCACAGGAAGGTCACAGAGCGCACTTACAGAAACCTATGGTACAGCCTGTTACACATCTAGACTACATGGCACAGCCTATTGCTTTTAGGCTTAAAGCCTGTACAGCGAGTCACTGCATTAAACAGCATGAGATTAAATCAAGCACAAGAGAACATGATGCTATCAATGATGCGGTAATCACAGTATGTATGAGGCTGCTGCCAGTCAGGGTAGCATGGCACAGTTTTTATAGCAAACTTTTTAAAAAATATATTTTATTGATTTTTTTACAGAGAGGAAGGGAGAGAGATAAGAGAGCTAGAAACATCTATGAGAGAAACATCGATCAGCTGCCTCTTGCACACCACCTACTGGGGATGTGCCTGCAACCAAGGTACATGCCCTGGACCAGAATCGAACCTGGGACCTTTCAGTCCGCAGGCCTACGCTCTATCCATTGAGCCAAACCAGTTAGGGCAAACTTTTGTTTGTTTTTTAAATAGAAAGAGTATACTCTAAAATAATGATAAAGGTCTAGTATGATAAATGCATAAAGCAACAAGATAGCTTTTTATTATCCTAATAAAAGCATAATATTAAAATTAACCGTTTCTTCGGGACGCCTAAGCCACGCCCACAGCCAATCAGAGCAACTGTATGCAAATTAACCCAGCCAACATGGAGGCCGGCACTCAGGGACCTGAGTAAACAGGCAGCGTCCGTTGCAGCAGGAGTGAAACTGTTGACGGGCCCGCCTTGGCTTCTCTCCACTCCAGGGAACATCGTATTTGCAACATTGTTTCAATCCTAGGAGCTGAAGCAAACAGCAGGCCGGGCCTGACTTCTAATTAAACATTGTTTCATTAGAGAAGCCCGAGCTGAAGCAGAGGAGGTTTCATTAACTGCCTAGACCCTGGCTTAAAGGAACAGTGTATCAATTACAGAAGATAAACAAACCCCAGAAACCTGCTTCCAGCCAGCCTTGCTGGGACATTGGGTCAATGGGAGCTGTGGGCAGACTGAAATTCTGAAAACAGCCATCAGCCCGTCACCCATGCTGGCCACACCCCAATGGGGTGAGGATCCACACTGGGGGGCTTGGCCAGCCTGCAAACAGCCATCAGCCCCTCACCCAGGCTGACCAGGCACACCAGCAGGTGGACATCCCCAGAGGGGTCCCAGACTGCGAGAGGGCACAGGTCGGGCTGATGGACCTCCCGAGTGCACAAATTTTTGTGCACCAGGCCCCTAGTCATTAAATATTGTGTATTGTACATAACTGTATGTGCTACACTTTTATACAACTAGCAGTACAGGTTTGTTATATCAGCATCACCACAAACATGTGAGTAATGCATTTTGCTATTAAAGTGGCAATAGGAATTTTCTGTTCCATTTTCATCTATGGGACCACCCTGGTATATGCAGTAGGTCATCAACCACAACATTGTTATGCAGACATGATTGCAAAGGAGAGAGCTAAATGCTGGCTGGGAATGTCATGAAAAAACTAAACAAACCTGTTTAATTGGTGCTATTTACTGTGAGCCACACTAGGCAGGGTTATTCTGAAGAGAAACCCTGCCCACCCATGCTCACCAAAGTGAAATCATTAACCCCAGGAAGGTACTCTGCTTTGAGAAATTCCTGAAGTGCTTAAAAGGAAAACTGATTCCTGACAGAATCAGGACCTGAGCTTGGGATTTTTCCTAAGAAAAAGATCACAGATCATCTAATAGTGGAAATATTCTGTGGTACCTTTACAACACATTTTTATTGAGCACCTATTTTCTATGCTACAAACTCCAGCAAGGCACTAAATGAAATACTAAAGTAAATAAGACAGCTCTTAGTTGGTAATAGACCATCTAGTTTTGAGACAGATATTGGTGGTTGAGATTTCACCCCAATATATCATTACTGAGCACTTAACCAAGTGCTAGTTGTGACCGGTCTGGGATCTGGTTCCTCGAACAGATATCCTATATAATAAAGAGGTAATATGCAAATTGACTTTCATGGCCTCGCACAAGATGGCCACCCCCATCTGATCACAAGATGGCCACCACAAGATGGACAGCAGGGGAGAGCAGTTAGGGGTGATTGGGCTGGTAGGGGAGCAGTGAGGCATCGATCAGGCTGTCAGGGGAGTGGTTAGGGGGTGATCAGGCTGGCAGACAGGTAAGCAGTTGGGAGCCAGCAGTCCTGGATTGTGAGAGGGATGTCCGCTGAGGCGTCCCAGATTGGAGACGGTGCAGGCTGGGCTGAGGGGCACTATTTCCCCAACGCCCTCCCCAATAAACAAATTTTGTGCACTGGGCCTCTAGTCTATAATAATAAAAGCGTAATATGCTAATTCAATGTTTCTCAACCTGTAGGTCATGACCCCTTTGGCGGTAGAATGACACTTTCACAGGGGTCGACTAAGACCATCCTGCATATCAGATAATTACATTACGATTCATAACGGTAGCAACGAAAATAATGTTAGGTTGGGCCACAACATGAGGAAACTGTATTTAAAGGGCCAGAAGGCTGAGAAACACTGTGTTAATTGGACTGGACAGTCGAACGATCTTCCACATGACCTTCAGGCCTCTAGTGATAAATAAGGAAGATCACAAAAATCCTCATCCACAGATGCACCCTTTTCTGAAAATAAAGACTTCTCTCCTTAGAAGTGATGAAAAGCTACTTACTGAGTACTCTTGCCTTGACTGTCAACTTAAACACACAGACTGTATCACTGTGATCTACCTTCCTCAAGAAAGTTTGATATTGTGGAAAAACATTTTAAAAATAACTTTTTCTTAATGGTATGCTTTATCACAAACCATGTGCTCTGCAACCTGTGTGATAAGTAGTGAACTATCCTAAGGGTCCTTTCTTCTGCAAAGTGTAAAATCTAGTGTGGTAAGACATCAGACAGTACCCATGAAAGCAACACAGTGCAACTGAAAGGTGGAAAGGTGGTATCTCATAAAATAATTAACATAAAGTTAATCAACAGATAACCCATATCTCTGTTTTCTGACAAAACATGAACAGATGAAAAGCAACACAGTAGGAAACCAAGATTACTTTAAACATTATATAGCACAGGGGATCAAAAAGCACAGGTATGTAAATGGTTCATTTAAAAAAACTGATACTTTGAAAACAAATTAACACTGAAAATAGATACTTTTTCCAGAATGATTAAACTCACTAAACATCTGTAAACAAGAATAAATTTAATTTCTTTTAAAGATTTAATGATATACAAAATGCATATAGTATAATATCTTTAATACATTTTTCTCCCCTCATCAATATTAAACACTTATTTAAACAGTTTATCACTCTTCTTGCCTCGTCTGTATCTATGAGATACACTACTGAATACAAGTAAGATTTACACTGCTCTTTCCCAATAAAAATTAAAATTAGTACCTAGGAAAACAAAACAAAATGGAAAAAAAAATACCAAAGCATAAAACTTTAGTCAGATGAAAAGGTTTTCTTATTGTTGAGTATTCAACAATATGTGGGCTGTTAAATTACATTTTATTAGCATAAAGTTGCATTGCAATCTCCCGACATGATAATCTAACTCAATTTCTTAAATAAGTACCACAAAAAATTCATGTTTGGATATTTCTACACAATTTTAAATATATGCAAGAGTTCATGTTTACATTCTGATTTGATATACTGGTCAACATAATCTTTGGAGAAATATGTAACTTCCAGGTTGCCACTAGAACTATAAATAGGAAAAAAGTACTTTAACTTTTCTCACAAGGTAACTTCTCTTGAACAATGAGTTAAGTTTCTCCTTTGATATATTTAGGTTACATAAGTCTACGTGGCTTTCTTCTTCTTACAATAACTTCATAAAACAATGCTTTAAAAAACCTCACTTACACTTCTGCACAATTTCGGCTCTATTTGACAAAAAATTGGCTCTATCTTTAATTATGGAACCTAACCCTGATTCATAAAGTCTTAGAAAATGCTTGGGTTTTCTTTTCTTTTTATTTCTTAACTCACGCTTCTTATACATCCTTGTGGATCTAGAATTATAACAAGTCATCACCTTTCCCACGGCCAAAAAGCATTTAGCTGCAAACTAGTGAACCATCACTGAACACCCTAAAACACACGGAGGAAGATGTCTGGGTGCCATTTAACCCAAAGGCTGGGTGATTGCTTAATTGCACTATCTGAATGGCAGCAAAGCAGCAGCAAGGAACATCTGCACTGACACCTAACTTTGGTTAAGGTATTGCACCGCATGAGAGAGATCACCCTCATCAGAACAAAGTCAAATAAAGTCCTCTGCTAAAAAGAGACTCTTAAGAAGTTACAAATACTAATTTTCTTTTACCTTTACATTTTAACAGCTGCTAGCTAGCTGTATCCTATAGGGAGTCCTGACTGACTAGTTTAATCGCTGAAAAAACAAAAACAAAAAAGATTTGACCTTTTAACTGTTCCAGAACTAGTATATTCAATTTGCACACACTTTTCTGTATTACCAAACTACTTCCGCCTGAATGAAAAGTGACACAGTAACATTGTTGTGAGGTGTAGGCAAAACAAATGATTCAGTTATAACATCAGACGAATAGAATGAGTTGATTCTGATTCTTTGGTGGAATTTCCAGGCTGAAGAGTCAAATCTGAAGGCTCATCCTGAGGAAATATAATTTTATCAGGTGTATAGTCATTCCTCTTCAGGTCTATATTCACCACCCCAACAAAAAAAAAAAAAAAAAAAGGAAAAAAAGTCAGTATTTTTTAGAAATGGAAAATTAAGAACATTTCTATATCAATTTTCATCTAAATATGCCAGATTTATTTTCTACCAGGTTGTTATAAATTCAAAAATCATAAAACATATAAACATAAAAATGAAATCATTCATTCATCAAATAATTATGCTGTGACCATGAGTCAATAACTCGTCTGAGTATAGAAACAGCAATGAACAAAGCAAGAGCAGGTCCCTGTTCTCATGGAGTTTATTTTCAAGTGGGTAAAGAAAAGCAAATAGGAAATGACAGAATTATAAGGTGCTTAAAGAAAACAGTGTGATGAGGGCCAGATTAGAAATGGTATAAGGCGATTCCTTCAGGGCAGGGCAGAAAAGCCCATAGTAGGCAACATCTGAGTAAAGGCCTAAATACTGAGAAGTGACTATCAAAGCTTCAGGAGGAGTGTTCTAGGCAGAGAGAGGCTAACTGCAGACAGTAAGGAAAGGAACTTGGTGTGTTCAAAGAATGGCAAGAAAACAGCATGGCTTGCATGTAGTGAATGAGGGAGAAACCAGTGCAAAAAGAGGTCAAGCAGCAGTTAATGGACAAGGGTTACAAAACTACTAGAGGCCCGATGCACGAAATTCTTTGCAGCAGCTTGCCTCGGCCCTCAAAGCCCCAGCTTCGTCCAGAAGGTCATTCAGCTATCTGGTCTAATTAGCATATTACACTTTTATTATTATAGATAGTCTGTGGACCAAATGTGGCTGGCTATTTTTGCTGACTAGTTTTATATACCAAATAATGAAGCTAGGATAATTTGGAGTGTCTATGGCTATTTCTGCACTACCATGGTAGAGCCAGGTAGCTATGACCTGGGCTATATGGCTCACAAAGCCTAAAATATTTGCTATCTTGCCTTTGACAGAAAAGTTTCCTGACCCCAGACTTACGGGATGCAAGCAATGGTAGGAAGTACAGATTACAATGAAGAACCACTGGAAGGTATTAAGCAGTGTTAGGGGAGAAATATAATCAGATTTATTTTAAATGACTATTGTGTCCAGTGAAGTCTTGTTAGGGGCAATTGGCAAGAATCCAGGAAACAAATGGTGGCAATGGAAGATGAAGAGAAGTCGATAAATTTAATGGAGATTTCAGAATTACAGTAGACAGACTTTGTCAGATTGGCTATGAAAAGTGAGAGAGAAAAGGAATTGGCTAGCTTTAAGGTTCTGAGCAACTGGGTAATCATTAATTAAATGGAGAAGCAGAGTTTTGTGAGCAAAGGTGGGAAATAAAAGTTGAAAGTTCTAGAATGAACATGTTACTTATAAAGATGCTTTAGGGTATCCAAGTAGAAATGTAGGAAACAATATAGAAACAGGAGCTTAAGAGAGAAGTTAGGGCTTCAGTTAAATTTCGTCTATCAGTATGTAGACTGCATTTATAGCTATGGGATAGAATGAAATCACTTAGGAAGTTATAGACATACAAGAGGTCTGGTGCACAACTTTTGTGCACTGGGGTGGGGTGGGGGGTGAGGGGTCCCTCAGCCCACAGTCTGGGAGCTCTTGAGGGATGACTAATGGCTTAGGCCCGCACCTTGTAGGGAGTGGGCCTAAGCTGCAGTTGGACATCCTTAGCGCTGCCTCAGAGGCGGGCCACTGTGCTTGTCAGTCATCAACCCAGCTTGTGGCTGAGCGGCGCTCCCCCTGTGGGAGCGCAATGACCACCAGGGGACAGCTCCTGTGTTAAGCATCTTTCCCCTGGTGGTTAGTGCATGTCATAGTGACCCACCATTCTGCCGGTCGTTCTGCTGCTTGGTTGACTTGCATTTTATTACCCTTTTATTATATAGGATAGTTGCAGAAGTGCAAACTGAACGTAGTAATATCAAATTTATAATTTAAACTAACCACAGTCATGCATATACCTTTATACTTTTATCTCCATACTAGTGGACCGGTGCACAAAATTTGTGCACGGGAGGAGGGGGAGGGGTTTCCCCTTAGCCCAGCCTGCATCCTCTCCAATCCAGGATCCCTCAGGGGATGTCCAACTGCCTTCAGGATCAGGCCTAAACTGGCAGTCAGTCGAACATTCCTCTCACAATCCAGGACCACTGGCTCCTAACTGCTCACCTACCTACCTGCCTGCCTGATTGCCCCTAACTGCCCCCCTGCTGGCCTGGTCACCCCTTACTACCGCCCCTCCGGCCTGGTCACCCCCCAACTGGTCCCCTCTCCCCGCCAGCCTGGTCCCTCCCATGCAGCCTGCTGCTCAGTCGTTTGGTCACCCCTCACTAACCCCCCTGCTGGCCTGGTTGCCCCATGTAGCCTGTTCGGCTGTCTGTTCGGTTGTGATGGTCACTTAGGCTTTTATTATTACAGATAAAATAGATCTGATCTTTAGAATATGAGCTGTTCCTTTTAATTTGAGTAACAGCTTATATTCAATTATCCAAGTATATATTTGCTAATGCATGAATAATTTTTGATAAATTTTGCAATCAAACCTATGCCAGTATGGACTTAGGGAATGCAAACATATGTGTAGCTGTACTGTACACAAAGAACAATGGAGAAAAATACAATTATAATTCAAGTCCCGATAATGCTGTTAACTAATCATGTAACCAGGGGAGATGGTGACGTAACCACGAAACAATGTACGTCAAGTCCGACGTAACTCAAGGACTATCTGTAGTAGAATATGTCCTCAACCCAATAAAGCACGTCTATAAAATCCTTACAGGTAACATCATCTTAATGGTAAAAGACTGAATGCTTTCCCCTTAGATTATGAAGAAAAGCAAGGTGTCTACTCACATTATTCCTATTTAAATAAAGTAAAAGGCATACTGGTTGGAAAGGAGGTAATAAAACTGTATTTATTGCCCAGCTGGTATGGCTTGGCGGTTGAGCATTAACCCATGAACCAGAGTTCACTGGTTTGATTCTGGGCCAGGGCACATGCCCTAATTGGGAGCTCAATCCCCAGTAGGGGGCATGCCAGAGGCAGCCAATCCATCCTTGTTTCTATCTCTCCATTCCTTTCCCGTCCCCTCTCTTAAAAATAAATAAATAAATAAATAAATAAATAAATAAATAAATAAATAACACATTTTTTAAAAATACACCCCTCCCCTCCAAAAAAACTATTCACTGTCTACACAGAAAATTCTAAAAAGTTTACAAACAAAACAACCTCCTAAAAATTTAGAACTAAGTGAGTTTAGCAAGATTACAGGATTGAAGGATATAAGGTCAGTAAAAAAAAAAAAAAAAGCCTCTACAATATAGGTATTTTTTACCCTAGCTGCTTTGGCTCAGTGGATAGAGCGTTGGCCTATGGACAAAAGATCCCAGGTTTGATTCCGGTCAAGGGCACATACTCAGGTTGTGTGCTCGATCCCCCAGTAGGGGGTGTGCAGGAGGCAGCTGATCAACGATTCCTTTCATCATTAATGTTTCTGTTTCTCTCTCCTTCTCCCTTCCTCTCTAAAATCAACAAAAAAGATATTATAATATAGGTATTTTCTTGAACCATGCACTCTAGCTCCTAAGTCAAAGCTCTGCATGACTATATTATTACTTAAAATGAGAGGGACCTTTAAAAATTCAGCATAAGGGTGAATCTCAGGAATCTGTAATTTTTAAAAAGTTCCACAAGAAATTCTGATGCACACCAAAAGGTTAGAACTACTGGTTCATACTATAATTTACAATTCAATAATAGCTTGTAATTCTTCAAATACAAAGATAAAGTTACTATCCCAAGAGAAAATATCTATAGTTCCTATTCCTGCTACATGGAATACTCTTCCCAACTCTCTCACAGGATAACTTGAAAGTCTATTCCTCCTTCAGTTTTAGACAAAACTGTCAGTTCCCCTAGTAGCATTCCCTGACCTCTAGGTTTGTATTAGGTAATCTGCTTACCTGTTGCATTTTTGTTGCAACTAGCACAATTCCTGGCATCTAGCAGACACATGGTAAGTATCTATACTAATAAAAGGGTAATATGTTAATTAGACTAAACATCTTCCAGACATTTTCCGGATGTCCTTCGGACAAAGCCAAGGTGGCAGGGGCCGAGGCAGAGGTGATTAGGGGTGATCAGGCCGGGAGGAAGAGCAGTTAGGGGGCAATCAGGCCAGCAGGGGAGCAGTGAGGGGATGATCAGGCCGGCAGGCAGAGGCAGTTAGGGGCAATCAGGTCCACAGGCAGAGGCGGTTAGGAGCAATCAGACTGGCAGGGGAGCAGTTAGGGGCATCAGGTTGGCAGGCAGAGGTGGTTAGGGGTGATCAGGCAGGCAGGCGAGCAGTTAGAAGCTAGCAGTCCTGGATTGAGAGTTTTCCGACAGCCCCCAAGGGAGTCCCAGATTGGAGAGGTTGTAGGCCAGGCTGAGGGAACCGCCACCCCCCCCCCCCCGCATGAATTTCATGCACTGGGCCTCTAGTATACTAAATGAATAAACTTTGTGTTTTTATAAAGAAAGAAAGCATGGATTAACGTATAGCCAACAACAAATATTTGTGCCTCTGGCCTTATAAAGTATTGCAATAACAAGTTTTACTAACAATTTATACATTACACTGATTAAGAAAATGTTTACCTGGAAGTTTAAGCTTTCTACAGCAAGAATTACAGTGATGTTTGGCTCTAAAGTTTTTTATTGCATCTTCTCCTAGATTTGCTGGGCCAAAAACCATATCACAGGATCTATGGCGTTGGTAGTGTAAATGAAAAAAGGTTAGTTTACACAAGTAGAAATGCAGAACTTGAAAATATGAAATTGTCTTAATAAACTTACTAAAATTTATTACCTCTTTTCTTCTGCTTTTATCACAGATGGGTCAGTCAAATTTTCACCCACACCTTTATACGGATATGAAAAAAGTTAATTTATATTATGATTGATGTAAATGTTGACATTTGCATAATAAAAAGTCACGAGAAATTTTATAGTAGCATTATTTACATAATGTTAAATTATTCAAAAAGTGTAGTTTTTCTCTCTTGATATTTCATAGCTTGTCTTATGACTTCAACATTGCAGCTCCTGCAACTGTGACTCAGAGTTAAGTGTCAGAGTTGGTAGGTATGCTCCTGAGGACACCAGCTCCTCATGCAACAGGGCCCAGGCTGCAAACAAATATCTGCTTATACAAAAGGTCTGTATGATCTGCCATTGTTGCACTTCAGTTAGCAAAGAAAAACTAGGATCAGAGAGGCATAATCTATAGGCCATTTAAAAAAACTATAAACCTACTTTTGCCCCACCCTGTATGACTATATCTTCCTAAAAAAGGTTCAGATAACATAAAGAATAAGATTGTGACCCAACCAAGTGGCTCAGCAGTTGAGCATTGGTCAACCAGGAGATTGTGGGTTGTGGGTGGGATCCCCAGTGGGTGGGATCCCCAGTAGGGGGCATGCAGGAAGCAGCTGATCAATGATTCTCTCCCATCATTGATGTTTCTATCTCTCTTTCTCTTTCCCTTTCTCTCCAAAATCAATATATAGAAAGTTGTTATAATGTAAAACTATCATCCAGGCAGAGCTGGAAACTTGCTCAGTTTTACTTTCCTCTGACCCTGCCATGAAGCTACATTGACATTACATTGAGCAAATCTGCCCTCTCCAAGCCACATTTTTTGTTTGTTTGTTTGTTTGTTTTTTAACATGCTGCTCCACTGATCAAGTGCTTGAATATATTCCCTGCCATTTGAATCTGGGCTGGATCTGACCTGGATCTAAGAGTTTCTGCTTTCTCTCTGGGAGAAACCAGCTACCATGAAAGAAGCCTAGCTACCCAAAACTCTGATGCTATGAGAAAGCAAAACGAGCTAGTCACTTGCTGGAGAACTGACATATTCAGCAGGCACTGAACAGAAACCTCAGATATTTGACTTCAGTCAAGCTGGGCAAGTAGTATCCAGTCACTCAAACCCGCCCAGGGAATAGCAGAGATAAGCAATCCCCACTATGCCCCATCCAAATGCCCCAACCAAAGCACTACAAGCAAATAAAATGATGTGTTAAGCAACTAAATATTTTGTTTTAAGCCACTAAATATTTAGGTAGCTTAGTTCACAGTAAGAGATAAAACATAACATCAGGAACAACAGAGATATTTGTTAGTGTTTTAAAGAAACAGTCTTCATAAGAGCAGAATAGGGTATTTTTGCTTATCAAAGTATCTGTATTACCTAAATAACAATTAAGATAGGAATAAACCACGATTCACGGCTCTGATGGTTATATGCTATGGCTGTTATTGACTTGCTTTTAAAATAGATTCTACTGACCTAAGATTTCATCTACCTATAAACTAGCAGATTTCTGTACATTATTCATAACACATGAATAGTTGAGAACCTACTGCACAATTTCACTTCAGTGATATTTCAATCGATTTACCTTGTAAATCAAGTACCAGCAATTCCCCTCTTGTATATTCATAAGTCCAGTGGCTAAAGGCTAACATGATCTCTTCCAGTGTATTAGTTGGAATAATCTCATCACCGTTATTGTTATTGTATTTTCTAAATTCTCCAGTCATACATTCTTCCACAGCAAACCACTGTCCTGCTGAATGGCAATACAGCAGGAAAACTTCAAGGAACCTAATGGAAAATAGTTACAGATATTACTAGCAGTTTTGTTTAAAAAGTTGTAATTGATCTTTAAAATAAACAAATAATTACATATTCAACATCAATAATAACGTAAAAAGAGAATACTATCCACATAACATTTATATATCCCAGAAAGACTTACCTCGGAGAATATGGTATGGATTTGGGTTTCATTTGGTTGAAGGCAAATGTGAGCTTTTGTGCTGCTCTCTGTTGCTGAATTTCCTACAGAACAGAAAAAATGAACCCTTGTTCAACATTACCTCTAACATTTTATTTGGTTTATTATACTTTAGAAGTGAAAACATAATGTTCCACCATTATGCATTCACCAACACTTACTCTGAGACAGAGATGTAGAACCGTATCTTCTTTGTAAATACTTGACCATGTGTTAACCACCTCAGGAAGAAAAGATTTGATAATATAAAGATGCCCTGATTTGAGGATATCATGTTCTGACCAGGTACACTGTACTTTGACAGCTCTCCGTAATCCTCCTCCCATCTCTTCTTTACTTAAAAACTCTATTTTGGCACAGAGGCCTAACTGTGACCAAGAAGACATGCTGTTATTCAATATGCTGGGCGAACTCTCTTCCAAGCGGTACACTGTGACAGGCTCACCTGCAACATGAATGAATACATTTTGAGGTCAAATTATGACACTTTAAAAATGACAATGTAGAATAAAAACTGAAAGGTATCTGATTAAGGTAAAGTAAGGAATAAAAGAATGAGCAGTGTTGTTTTATAAAGGGCAACAAACTTTACACTTCTAAATTAAACTTTTAGACAGAGGTTAGAAGTCTCTGTTCCACAAACTCTGTGATGGCAATTTATCTATGCTTTCATTACTAGACAATGAATTAAGAATTTATCTGAATTAGAGTACACCACTGCTTGTGGATATACAAAAAAACAGAAATTCAATATTTTTGACACTTCCTTTTTCTATAAACATAGCTGACTCTTGTAGAAGTCAGGCTAATTAAATTTATATGAAATCAACACTTCTTAGTGTGATTCATCTATTAATGCCCATGTTCTATGTTGTAACTAAAAATCATATATTAATAGATTGATTTTCCCCCTTTATTTCTTTACTTCTTGGAGTTACCTCTTGGAGGCACAGGTGTAAATGGAATGCTCTGGGATAATCTCATCAAGTTATTTCTTTCCACAGCTGCATAAAAATGAGAGAGAAAAAATGAAATCCCTAAAAGCTAAAAATATTATTAAATTTTGTTTTTAATGTTACTGACCTGAGTAATAGTAATTTGTATCCGTAACTGCCTTAAATGGAGAAGCAAGACCTAAAGTATCAAACAAATGAGACCCTTTTAAAAGTACTAATGCAGCATAAATTTTTGCTCAGACAGATATTCTCATAACAATCATCCTAAATTTCCTTTATGTAAACTCTTCACAAAAACATAAAAAACAACAAAACATGTCCATCATGTGCCATACTACCCTATTGCACTATGTCAGATTAGTGGTAAGTATACACTCAGACACCTGGAAAAGAAAAAGCACATGCTTCACACTCTCCTGTCCTAAGTGCATGCTTCTATACCCCATACTCAAAAAGAGAAATAGCTTCTAGTTTTAGACCTTTGGGGGCTGGGGCCTGTGGCCATGTAACTATTTTGGTGTGGTGACCATGAAAAGATGAATTTTTATATAGTGAAACATATGAAAAAAGCCCCTCATCTCTAAATTTAGTTGAGGACTTTACTTTCTAATTGTAGTAAGATGGAAAATAAGTGGAATATGGTATGTGTTAAGCTTCTAGAATATAAATGAAAAATTAATCTATTGTCTTGCAGAAGGAGGTTAGTCAAAAGTTTTAATGCTGTGTGATAAGCATATAGTATCTATACTAGGGACCCAGTGCACAACTTTGTGCACTTTGAAAGGAACTGTGGACTGTGAGGCTGCAGTGGGCACAGGGGTAGGTCTCGGCTCATCCTCCGTGCTCCCACTCGGCCCTTCCTGCCATGGCCCCTGGTCCCCTGCCTGCTAGTATCCCCGCTTGCAGGCATTGATGGCGTGGAGCGATTGGGCCGGCACCAGTAGCGAGTGCGAGTTGGACCAGTGCCGGCAGTGGGTGCAAGCAGCAGCTGCTGCCCTGATCACCCCTCAGGAGCAGGAGGAGGTGGAGAAGCTCTCAGGGGTGATCAGGGCCGGCAGCCTCCACTCGTACCCACTGACAATGCAGAGCGATTGGGACCGGCGCTGGGCACCAGAAGTGGGTGTGAGCTGAAGTTTCAGCACCAACTGCAAGCAGGGCCAGCGCTGGCAGCAGGTGCAAACACTGGGCGGGACCGCAGCGCGTGGGAGCAAAGAATCTTCAGTAACCACCAGAGGCTCGCCCCAATGACAGCGACCCATGCCCCGCCTTGGTCTGGCACCTCCGCTCACCTGCTCCACCATCCCACTGCAGCCAACAGTAGCTCTGCCGCCTGCTACTGATACTCTCCATGTTCCACATACTCGCCCCCTGGTGACCAGCATAGCAACCAGTTGTTCAGTTGTTCTGCTGTTCAGTATATTTGCATATTAGCCTTTTATTATATGTAAAAGCCCAGCGACCGGAATGGCTGTACGACCAGGACGACTGGTGGCTATGACATGCAGTGCAGCAGCCAAGTGGCCTGATCTGGGCCCTAAGGCTCCCAACACCCTGATCAGGGGTGGGGCTGGCTGGCCAACCACCTGCAGCCCCTCTCCCTCACCACCTGGCCCATTGGGGCAGGCTGGCCTGACTCCACCCATGCATGAATTCATGCACCAGACCTCTAGTATATACATACGTACATACACACAAAATAGGACTATAGAGGAGGGGGTACCAAACACTTCCTGGTTTAAGAGTTTGAAGGCTGATATAAGAATCAGCCATAAGGTTTTTCCAACATATACCTACCCAGAGCTCACTCCAAATTACTCTAATTCTTAGGTATGTACCATCATACAAATGATTTCCTACATATAGTATTGGTTACTTATAGTACTTGGATATGTAACCAAGATTGCAAATTAATGAGCAAGACGATAGGCATAGCTATAGGCGGTAAAGCTACAAAAGCAAGGAGCAACAAATTGTTAAGAGCCAAATATACTGTACTAAGAAAGGACACTGGGCTTTGTGCAATGATAGTGAGGAAAATATAAAGCAGAGGAGTGACAAGATCAGATCTTTCAGGAATATCATTTTGGTGACAGAATGGAAGACAGACCAGAAGGGAGGACAAACTGGCACAACCACTTTGAAAACCTATTGGCAGTAACTGCTAAATATGAACATATACATACCCTACTACCTAGCAATTCCATTCCTAGGTATATTTTCCGAACAGTATAAACAAGAATGCTCCTAACAACACTATTCATAATAGCCACACACTAGAATCTACTGAAATGCCCATCAAATAATAGTATGGATATATAAATTCAGTATTTTCACACAAGGAAATTGTGTACAGTAGTGAGAATAAATAAATACCACTACACACAGCACTACTGATGAATTTCATAAAACATATGTTAGGAGGAAGCTAGACACTAGAGTACATATTGTATGATTCAATTATATACTATACACACCACACACACACTCTCACACTCACACAAACCAATCTACTGTGTTATTTGGGGACAGGGGTTCTAACAAGAGGACACAAGAAGCTGGAATATTGTCAATATTCTGTTTCGGGATCTGGGGGCTGATTACATGGGTATGCTCACTTAGAATTCACTGACATGGAGGCTTATCCGCACTCTTCTGTAAACATATTATACACTTCAATAAAAGGTTTACTGTAAAAATGATTAAGTTCTAAACTTGAAAGGAGGATGTATAGTGGAAGAGAAATTCTAGACATATTTAGGAGGTAACTACAACAGGACTTTGTGAGTACAAGGTCAAGGGATCAAGAATAAATCCCACTCAGGTTTTAACTACCTAACTGAAACAGCATCGTTCACTAACATGGAATAAAAGGAAAAGAGCAGGCTGAGCTGCAGGGATGCAGGGGAGGGTGGCAGTAAAGAGGTCACCACTCACACGGTGACTTCATGTGTCTGTGAAACATCTACATTGATGAAAAACTAGTTGAGGGAAGCACTTTGTATTGCATTGGCCTTTTAAAACACAAAGTCTAAAATTTTAGAATAATGTAGTACTTGCTGTAATAAATCATATAGGATCCTCACTTTTTTCATAATAAATCTACCACATGGACTCACCATTTAATGTTCCTTCTTCAGATGGTCTAAAGAAATACCAAAAAAATATTGTAAGTTATGTCATAACTTTAGTTTTAGCTACCCATAATTTCCTACTTCATGCAATTATGATTTAATGTTACTAAGGAATTCTGAGGTTGAGATTCACTATTTTAAATTTTAATATTGTTTTTATTGATTTTTAGAAAGAGGAAGGGAAGATAGAAACATCGATGAGAGAGAAACATCATCTATCGGGCTGCCTCCTGCATGCTCCCTATTGAGGATCAAGCCCCAAACCTGGGCATGTGCTCCAACTAGTAATCGAACCTATGACCTCTTGGTTCTTGGGTTGATGCTCAACCACTGAGCCACACTGGCTGGGACAGAATCACTTTTGTTTAAATATTCGCCCTTTCCCTTAAGCCAATGCTAAATGCATACATAAATATGTAGATATTCATATGCACATACTTTATCAACAACATGGACCTTCAATTTATGCCTATATAAATATGAGTAGTCTGTTGTCAAACTAATAGTTCAATACTAATGATACAACAGTCCATGACATCTCTATTTGCAGAGACTCAATATAACAATGACTTAAAATGACTGTAAGATTTTAAAAATAGTTCAACAGAATTGATGGGCAAAGAACTGAGAGCAAAGTAAACAGATGTCATTTTGCAAAACTCAATGTTGAACAAAATTTTTTCAATACTGAATGTATTATTCATATCAATGTATGGAGGTACTAAGTGTGGAGGTTCTATTAATTCCATGATTTCAGTGCAAATTAGAGAAACAGGTGTAAAGGAGAGTGAAATGGAAAAAGAAAAATGGGTTAGAGGCTTAGCTGTCCCATTATATAGCTCTGTGCCTTGCTAAGGACTGAAAGAACTAGACCAGTCTACGGCCATACCACCCTGATCGCGCCCGAACTTGTCTGAAAGAACTAGACCAGAAAGGACCTCTGGAATAGAGGACCTTTGCAGTCCCTTTCTAATTGTTACATTCTATCTGATCTTGATGTTTCCTGTTGATTTGTAATAACATAAACATTTTTATAAGAAGCATTTTGACCCTAGCATCATTCATCCACTGCTGCTAAGCCACACTTTTCTCAGCACCCAAAGAATGCTGACCAGCTCTACCTTTCTGGGTACTTCTAAGGGTCAACATCTTTAAGATAATGTTCTTTTGTTAGCTAAATTAAATTAATTTTGTCCTAGCCAGTGTGGCTTAGTTGGTTGGAGCATTGCCCCATTTATTGAACAGCTGTGGGTTCAATTCCTAGTCAGGGCACATATAGAAGGCAACCAATCAATGTTCTCTTTCACATCTATGTTTCTCTCTCTCTCTCCCCCGCTTTCTAAAATCAATAAGCACACCCTCTGATGAGGATTAAAAATAAAAATAAATCAACTTTACCTATTCTGTATTTTACTTTCTATAGTTTTGGCTATAAAAGATAGTATTCTCTGAGGAGGTCTGATATAGACAGGTTTTCCAAATGCTATTCAGGGCCAAGGTACCCAAAGAATTTCAACAACTGCATATCCATGGGTAAGGTGACCAGATTTAAAGCAGGGGGGAGGGGTGTGTTCTTTTTATTTCCCTTTTTTTAAAATTATTACTTAAAATATTACAAAGAGTAATCGGGACTTTTTTAAAACGCCGTGGGATGTGGGACAAACTTAAAAATGGGGACTGTCCTGCCAAAAGCAGGACGTCTGGTCACCTTATCATGGGGCATTTGGTTTATTTCCTTCTGAGTATATTTACATCTATTTCTGATGCACAGAAGGAAATGGGGAAAACACTGTGGAATAATCTCCATCAAACTGGCTCCCCTTCTCAAGTAGTCCATATCAGAGTGTAACTCTACCATACTTCTAGTATCAAATGGATGTCAAAGGTTTTTTTAAAAATGTTCTTTGGAATCCTAACATACTAATTCCCAAGCTGGAAACACAGAAATTTTCTTTTATTCTTTATCTTTAATCTATACTAAAATGTTTTACTTTCTGGGGATGATTACAGTCAGATTGCCGTTTGTTTCCAGCTTTCTAGTGGGTCCCCCTGCAGGGAGGCTCTCTGTATGTTACTGCTCTAATTACCAAAGTGCTTTCCAAAACCGGTGCAAGGTTTGTTGCTTAGAATGATGGGCAAAGTAATTATGCAAATGCAAAACTAAAGTGTAAAACTAGACCTTGGAACAAATTTATTTAAGATAAAGTTGAAAACAAAACTAAATAATAAAATCATAACTGTATATTTATAAGGATGATTTTAGTAGTTGTAATTATAATCTGACTATAATTATAGTATAACTAGATAAAATTATAAATTTAAATTAATACATTAACTCATAATAAACAAGTTTCCCCAATCTCTTCTATGTTAAGATAGGAGATGCTAAAATAATCATTACCCGTTGATAAAGGAGTGTTACAGGGATGATGCAAAGAGAGAAAAAAAAAGACTGATACTTGACAGGCTAATAAGAAAAGGCTTACTTACATTTCTCTGTCTGATGGTCTATCTTGTAACCAGTCCTAAAAACAAACAAACAAAACAAAAAGTTAAAGAAAAATATTTCTAGAGTAATCAGAAATGTTTAGCATTGTGTTGTTTCCTATAGTATGTTTTAAGAATGAAGAGCTAAAAATAATAATAAATAATGCCATTCCACAAGGTGGAATAAAGAATTTCATGAGTGTTATTATCCTATAACATATAGCCTAGCTTTTGGTAGCTATTTTATTTAAATATGCATCTGTTTTTATGCCTTCAAAGATAAGATGTGCCCCTTGCCAAAAGAAAAACACATCAAAGTGTTAAGAGAAAAATTAGCCTGACTTGTGTGGCTCAGTGGTTGAGCATCAACCTATGAACCAGGAGGTCACCTTTAATTCCTAATCAGAGCACATGCCCAGATCTGCCCTGGGGACGTGCAGGAGGCAGCCAGTCAATGATTCTCATCATTGATGTGTCTATCTCCCTCTCCCTTTCTCTCTTTGAGATTAAAATATGTGTGTGTGTGTGTGTGTGTGTGTGTTTTAAAGTAAAAAAAATGAGAAAAATTAAAATACTTCAAATTGTGAACAAAGAAATCAGTAGTAACGTTTAGGCACTTTTCATTTAAGTCTTTCTTCTATATGCGTGCATATGGTTTTCATTCCGTAGTTTTATAATATTTATAGCTTTGGATTTATTTTTACTTCCCCAGTTTGGGTTACACTTTCTGAATTCAAATTGTCATATATATCAGCATTTTGCAAAATTCTAAGCCATTTATAATCTATTCAAATTCTGCTTATTCTCTCAAGGCCAATTTAGAGGTACTTTCCATATTTGTTTAGTACATTTTCCATCTAAATATAACTTTACATTACATCTGGTCCAACTGAGCAATTCTCTGTTCTACTGTGCTTAATCTATTATTTTCACCTCCAAATGAGTGATTTATTTCTAGATTTTTTCCCCCAAATTTCCCAGTCTTTTCGAGTAGTATTTTTTCTTTTTTTCATATCCGTAATACTTTCTTCTATGGCTTGTATTACTTTAATCATACTTTACAATCTGTAACCAACAATTCTGCTATCTGCAGGTGTTAGAGTTCTAATACTATCTGTGTAAGTTGACTTCCCAAGAGCTTTGTTGTTCCACGAACTTACTGCATGCATTGGTTGCTTCCTGTATGTGCTCTGACTGGAGGTCTGAAGGTCTAAGCTGCAATCCTGGCATATTAGGACAATGCCCTTATCAACTGAGTTACCAGCCAGGGCTGAGTCCTACGAGCTTTGTAATTTGGCATCGTGAGGTCATTTTCAATGGAACTGTATTTGGGGCAATACTGTGCAGCTATAAGTTCAAGATGGGTCCTTCTGGAAAAAGTAATTGTGACTGTGAAACTGTTTACAAACCCCCTTTCCCCATTCTAGTAACTTTTTCAAATAGCATGAATTTTAATAATATAATCTATCTCTGTATAGCAATAAGTCAATAATGTTCTTGACAATCCAGGATTATAATTAAGAGCACTGATTGCTATACTTAATTATAAAGAAACAAATTTTCTGCTTTCTATCAGAGTCTGCTTTTAAAGAGGGTTTATAAAAGCAAATTATTACCTCAAATGGCTGGGAATTATTCATATAATAAGTTTCAGTTCAAACAGAGGTTCCTACCTTTCTTTTTTTGAATAATTTTAATTGAAATGTACAAACCGGCAGTAAAGCTGCTTTGGAGTCTACTTCGTGAGTTTCTTCTGCAGATGGCCTTCTACCGCTACTTTTTACTTAAAAGAAAATTGGAAAACAAAAGTTATACAACTAAAATTTTTTACAAAAAAAAATTAACCAAACACAAAGTGTTTCTAGGCATAGTATAACATTCATAAGGTAATTTATCTTTCCCTAAGCTCTGCTGAACATCAGAATTACATGAGGCCCATGGGTTTTTTGGAAGGACATAAAAATTACTCAATTTATTTTTGGGAAAAGGCAATAGGAAACAAGAGTATGAAGAAAAACATCTTGCTCTTCTTCCTCTGTTCCCACATTTCTTGTGTATCCTTTCACTTTCAGGGATATTGGGTATTTGCGTCTATGTATGTATACGCGCTCTCCCTTCCCTTCCTTTCATTTTTTTTACATAAATGGTAGCATAATATACATTATATATCTAAAGCATTTTGGTTGTTGGATTTTAAAGTTTAACCTTGAAGATCTGTGTATATCAGTACACGGAGTTCTCTCTAGTCTATCTTAATGCTCTATTGACCTTCATATTATGGATACATAATAATTTATTTAACCAAACACCCAGAGATGAACATTTGGTCTGATTTCAATATCTTGTCTATAACAAACAATGCTGTAATTAATAATCTTGTAGATGTATCATTTCATTGTAACGGCAAAAATAGAACACTTCATCTTTCTTCCTGATTTAAGATGCCACATTTGTCATCCTTATTTTGATTCTAAACAAACTAGAAATAAGCCTCTTTTTTTAAAAAGTCAGGATGTTAAGTTATAAATTAACTTAGAATTTACCACTTAAATGATACAATAAATGAAAACCTCTGAATAAATGGTGAACAGAAATCTTCTAACAAAATTTGTATTCCAAGGACAAAAAGACCAGAGTGAAATATATTAGAAGGCTACAGGCAAAACTTTTTCAAGATGATGAAACTGACAGAATACCTTGAAGAAATTTAGTCAAATAGCAGAGAATCTCATGTTCATCTAATCAAAGTTGTGATTTACATAACTTATATAATTTTTTATAAATTACTGTACAGATAGAAGTTTCTCTCTCATTGATGTTTCTCTATTTCTATCCCTCTCCCTCCCTTTCTCTAAAATCAATAAAAACATTTTAAAAAGTATTAAAATGTTAGGATTATGTGTTTTATTCAAGGTTACAACAACGCTAATGTGCCAGAATCTTCACTTTTGACTCATGAAATATTCATTACTCATCTGTGTGACATACATAAAATACATTTAAAGCTTAAATGTGTATGCTTGGTAACATAATTCAGAGTCAAAACACTCACCTTGTTCTGAATGAAGAGGAACAGAAGTTTGGTGAAACTCAGTAAATCCAGCATGAGAACTCAGGTGTTTCAAAGTGTTTTCAGGAGTATCATTCTGAATATTGTACATACACACAATTTAAAAACAATTAAAATGAATTTCAAATCATTGTCCTAACTACGTAGATCTATTTAGTTTAATGTGCTTTTTTATTCTACCTGACACCAAAGGGTATATTACAAATTACAATTATTTCCTTCAATGTTAACATAAAAAACTGCATCAAAATACCCCACCTGCTATTGTTGCTTCTATTTTATATTAACGCTGACAGTGATAATAGTGATTTGGAGGGTAAAAGAGGGGAAGGGCAATTTCTTTTGGGGTGTTTTGGTAGCATTCTTATTAGTTGCTATGAGATATTTATATAACAAAGATCTATCTGACTATTACTTGTCAAATTTCTCTTTTTTTTCTAAATTACTTTGACTTATCTATGCTTTACATTTTTAAGTACTTAAATCTCTTTACATCTTTCCCTTAATATTTTCTATTCTTTTCTCTTTTTAAAAAATATATTTTATTGATTTTTTACAGAGAGAAAGGGAGAGGGATAGAGAGTTAGAAACATCGATGAGAGAGAAACATCGACCAGCTGCCTCCTGCACACCCCCAACAGGAGATGTGCCTGCAGCTAAGGTACATGCCCTTGACCGGAATCGAACCTGGGACTTTTCAGTCCACAGGCCAACGCTCTATCCACTGAGCCAAGCAGGTTAGAGCAATATTTTCTATTCTTTATATGCTTAGAAAACTGCCCTGGTTTTACTAATTTAGTATTTCTATTTTCTTAAAGTTTTGTATAATTTTTTATAAAATTAAGATTTCTATCATTTGAATTTTACATTTAAATTTAGAATTCATCTGAGCTTATAAAGTGATATGAAAAGATAAACAGACTTTTACACATTTCTACCCAATTGTCCCATTTGTATTCATTGACAAAACATTCCCTGTCCCATCAGTTTCTAACCCAACCTTCCTTATTAGATTCTTATTTGTAGAAAGATTATTTTGGAGTCACAAAAATATTTCGCTAAACATTCATGTTTCAACTGTTTTACCTGCATATTTTGGTATTCAATAGCTAAATCTTTCTTCTTTTATTGATTTATTTTTCCAGATAAAGTAATGAATTGCATTAAAGTAATATGGCTAAGATCTGATACCTTCACATTCTCTTTTCATCTATAAATAGGTCACATTATGATGAAACTTTAAAAGTACTTTCTTTGATATATACGCTATGCTGCAATGACACATTAGTTTTATAGACACTCTAATGTGGGATTGATGAGTGTGTTTCAAGGTATTTGTAAAAATCTATACCTTAATAGAAAAATTGTTGTATATGTTCATTTTTCTGTGAAAAGGGTCTATAGTTTTCAGAGGGTTATATAACCCCCAAATGTTCAAGAACTCAGTAGCTTTGTTTTGAATTATTGTTTGCCCCTGCCAACCTCGTTGCCCCACGCAGCCTGCTGTTCGGTAGTCTGTCCGGTTGTTTCAGTCATGATGGCCCCTGGCTTTTTACATATTAGGATGATAAGTCCACTGAACTTATACCTACTTCTTCCATCTAAAGACATAGGTATATTTTTAATTGACTTTGACTCCCACATATGCTAAAGAGAACTTACCTGATATTTAGGCAGCTCTGAATACTCCAAAATTGTATTTTTTATATCATTCTGCTGGTCCTATTTGAGATAAGAAATACAATTTTACAGGCCAATATGAAAACAAAAAGAACCGCATGTAATTATTCCATCTCAATTTGCATATGATCACCAATTAAATCTCAAGTTAACAAAATCTAGTTAACAGACATTAAACTAAGTTATTTATTTCAGTACAATACTTCAATCAGAATATGTTATTAAATATACAAATGTTATCATTTGTATCATTAAAATGCATTTGAATCTTTCTTTTATATGTAGGACAATAAGTGGTATGTTCTAACAGTAATTATACAATTAACTATGGACATCTGAGGAATAATCACTCCTAGAAACTGGCTTTAGTTTTGTTTTTCATTATATTTGTCACTTGATTATTTTCACAACTTCAGTTCTTTAAAGAAGGGAGAAGCTTAATACTTCTCTAGTCTTTTTCTTAAACCAGTTAACTGCCATGATATTTCTAATTTAATTAAAAAAGGTCCGCTGCTTGTGTCTATAGATGCTTATGGTGTATAAATGATTAAAATACATCTTTTTTTAAAAATTAACTTTAGAGAGAGAGGAAGGGAGAGTGACAGAGAGATACAAACAGAGAAATATCATTTTTTGGTTGCCTCCTATACTCCACCTACTGGGGATTGAGCCCCCAACCTGGGCATGTGCACTGACCAGGTATTGAACCTCGATGTGATTCATCGCTTGATGCTCAACCACTGAGTTACACCAGCTGGGCCTCTAGTCTTCTTAATTGCATTCCTCTAACTATGTTATAACCTCTAAGGCTCTAAATAGTTATGATTAATTTATGAAAGCAACAAAACTAATTTTCTATCAGGAAACACAACTTTTTTGCCAGCTGTACTCTGTATTTTAAAACTTACTTAAGAAACATTTATTGAATATGCACTTGCACATTATATTTTAGGTATGGGAACATTTAGCTTCTTATCGCTAGACTATAGGTTCCTTGAGAGCCAGGTTTATCCTATATAATAAAAGGCTAATATGCAAATCAACCTAACGGCAGAACGACCAATTGCTATGATGTGCACTGACCACCAGGGGGCAGATGCTCAACACAAGAACTGCCCCCTGGTGGTCAGTGTGCGCCCACAGCAGGAGCACCGCTTAGCCAGAAGCCGGGCTCATGGCTAGCAAGAGGCCTCTTGGACTGCGAGAGGGCGCAGGCTGGACTGAGGGACCCCCTCCCTAAGTGCACAACTTTTGTGCACCAGGCCTCTAGTGTTCTCATAATCTTCTGAGCGTGGGAAAGAATTGAAGAAGGAAACATATAGGAGAATCATTTTTAAAAAATTCTAAATATGTGATTTATTTTACGTTTGTTTTAAAATGCAAGCTGTTGGTATATTTTTCCTATTTGTTAATTGTTTCTTGTTTCAAATTATGTTTATCTTCAAATATGTGGAATCATCATGTTGATGATGGTCTCTGCTAAATCTGTATTTTTACTAAAAAAATGTTTAATTCTATTTTGAACAAAACCCCAAAGTAGCAAAATAAAATTGAGCTATGCTGATAAAAGGATTTACTTACAAATATTTCTTTCTTATTTGAGGTTTCTTTAAGCCTCTGTAAATCCATGCTATCTCTGTGTCCTTAAAAAGAGAAAAAAGATTACAACAAAAATTTGATTTTTTCTTATCTATCTGTTATTGACTTAAGTCTATATTAACAAGTGACTTGTGTTTTTAAGTAGTTTTGATGGCTTTAGCAGTTTGCTGTAGCTCTTTTGATAAATACTAAAAAAATCTGTCAAGAAGCTAGAGAAGATGAGTATCTTAGTTTAGAGTAATAGCAAAAGCCAAAGGCCTCCTACAAAAAAATTTAACATGTGACAGGAAGTGAACTGCTTAAAATATCAAAGGGGAAAAAGGGAACACTTATTATTTTTGATCATTTTTACTATTAATAAAATGTAAAAGCATTGTAATATATATTACATATACATATTATAGATAAATACATATCATATACATAGGTATATAAATCTCCATCCTAGCAGCAATATAGGATTAACAAAAAAGACTAAAATGTATTTTTAAAAAATGAATTGGGATAAATTTTATGTCCGATTTTTAAAAATATGTATTTTTACTGATTTTTTACAGAGAGGAAGGGAGAGGTACAGAGAGTTAGAAACATCAATCAGCCGCCTCCTGCACATCCCCTACTGGGGATGTACCCCCCAACCAGGGTACATGCCCTTGACTGGAACTGAACCCCAGACCCTTGAGTCCACAGGCCGACGCTCTATCCACTGAGCAAAACCAGTTAGGGCTTATGTTGGATTTTATGTATGTTTGTGTACATCCACTGAGAACTCCATGTAGCTAGCAGTAGAGACCAATACGCTCAGTACCTAGATAACTTAAAGAGTTGGCCTTAATTTGCATATTTTACATGGATGTAACATATTCTCTGAACTATTTCTATATACATGTTCCATGATTTGGTAAATTTCTAGTCTTGGAAGGTTCAAGCAAGTGTTAATTATAAGATTACAAAGTCACTTAATGGAAAAATTCAAACCTAAAGAGATAGACTCATTCATACCTTAAAACATTCTGGTTATGGCCACAAACAACCCGAGTTGTTTTCTAAGAACTACTTTGTTATATACTTTGTAGTGAACATACAAATTACAATCTTTAATAATCTAAGAGGAAGATTTTTAGAACAGTATATTCTCACCAAGATTATGGACCTAACCAGCTCTATAATGCATACCCTCCTCACCTTTCCCCTCTATATGGTAGACTGTTAACATTTAAATATGCTTAAGTTTCCATCATCATTAAAACAATAAACGTATAAACCACAGCAGTAGTTATTTCTTTCTCTTACTTTCACTGCCAGTCGTTCTGGAGATGCCCCACCCCAGTCACTCTCTTTACATTCCCTCCTCCTATTCATACTTTGTTTCACTATACTAATCTGGTTTCTTCCTCCACTAATTCCTCCATTGAAACAGTTTTCACCAAGATCATTAATATGTAGATCAATACCTCTCTCTCCCCCCACTAAAACCAATTAAAAATAACATCAAAATATCCTCCAGTGAGGATTAAAAAACAAAAAGGACCCGGCCAGTGTGGTTGATTGACCTATGAACCAGGTCATGATTCGATTTCTGGTCAGGGCACATGCCCAGGTCCTGGGCTCACTCCCCAGTAGGGGTTGTGCAGGAGACAGCTGATCAATGATCCTCTCTAATTATTGATGTTTTTATCTCTCCTTTTCCCTTACTCTCTGAAATCAGTAACAATATATTAAAAAAAAAAAGAAAAAAAAAAGAATGCATCATTCCTGATGGGGGGAGGTAGAAGAGAATAAAAGCAGATAAATGGTGACGGAAGGAGACTCTACTAGGGGTGGTGAACATACTGGTACAATATACAGATGATGTATTATAGAATTGTACACCTTATACCTATACAACTTCATTTACAAATGTCATTCAATAAATTCCATTAAAAAAAAAAAAGAATGATCGCTTTACAATATATCTACAAAGTTGCTACTATAAGTCTAAATTTATTTCAAAATTTAAAATTTAAATAAACAGACAAATTATTTTTTGAAATGCTCTCTTCTCCGGGTACACATAAACAGGTTGACTAAAAGTAGAGTTCTGGCTTTCATTACTGTCCAGATGTAATTATTAGCAGTGCACCCTTTCACTCTTAGAAATGTACTGGTTTAGATAAAAAATTGTATGGTCACCCTACTTATAAGTCAATACTCTTTTCCAGTTATTTCCAGTCTTCCCTGTATATTCCTATTATTCCCCAAGGAACTAACATTTAGGTTCTTTCAATAGAGGTTGATCAAATTCAATAGAAGATCCTTAAATTCAAAAGACAGGGTTCAGAAAAGTTTTCCAAACAATTATTATCATAGGAAATTGCACCATAGCTATAAATATTTCCCCATTTCTGTTTCCTTGCAAAAAAATTGGAACCACACTCTATTACTAGATTCATATATACTCCACTTGTCATGTAAGTAGTTTTAATTAGCTATTTCTAATTTTTATTTCTAAGGTAATGAATATAATTACAAAGCACATAATATTGATATACAAATATTACTTTGCCAAACTTACCCACAAATGCTCCAAATTCTATAATATCTCCTTCTGCAGCTTTAGAGCAAACAGTTCCTTGATCTTTGGTTACAGTTTCCAAGTGGCTTTTGCAACTTGGCTGGGATGGTGTACTAACAAAAAGTTTGGTTGGTGGGGATGACAGATGTGGTATACTATTAGGTGACCTGCCTGTCTTATTTTTACTGTATGTTTTTAAGGCTTCTGCCCCATGTAGTCTCTGTCGCAGTTCTGGAGGAGAAACAGCACTTTGAAATAAGGCACCACAAGAGGAACCAGCCTCTGGAAAATGGAATTCTTTTCTCTGGGGTATTAGAGGTAAATCCTGACCCAATATGCTACATTGGGGATCTTTTTCATCTTTCATAAAAATATTACAAAGAAAAGGATTATTACTTTCAAGACTACTTTGAGGAAGAGAGGAGCTAAGGGTATTTACAACACCCTGCTTTTTCCATACAGAAGGTCTTACAGGACCATCATCAATAAGGTTTTGAGCCAAATGTTTGGAAATGCTCAATTCTCGTGTAATTTCATTGTGAACTTTACTAGCTTCCGAAGCTTTCTGAGCAGTGAGTGTTTTTAATGTATCCACAGTCAGGGCCGAAAGATCTTGCAAATGCCCAATTTGAGAATCTAATGACTGTAATGATCTTTTTATGTAGTTGACTCGATCTCCAACTTCTTTCATCTGAATGCACATTTGCTCCACTCTGTAAGGGAAAAACAGGCATTTTACAAATGTTGAAAATTAATGTTTTAGAAATTTTTTGGTAACTTCAATAAATTATAATGGTAAAAAAAATTTCACATGCACTCAAACAAGGTAAGTTATAAAATAAGGTCTGATTATTTATAGAAAGTACACTTTATATTTAAGAAAGTTCGCCCTGACCGGTTTGGCTCAGTGGACAGAGCGTCGGCCTGCGGACTGAAGGGTCCCAGGTTCGATTCCGGTCAGGGGCATGTACCTTGGTTGCGGGCACATCCCCAATAGGGGGTGTGCAGGAGGCAGCTGATGGATGTTTCTCTCTCATCGATGTTTCTAACTCTCTATTCCTCTCCCTTCCTCTCTGTAAAAAATCAATAAAATATATTTAAAAAAAAAAAAAGAAAAAAGAAAGCTCCCGTGCCAATCTCATCATAATTAAATACAAAATTTCCATTTCCATTATTATATCTACACAAACACCATATGCTTGCATAATATAGCATAGCTGATAGAAACAAGTCACTTAAAATAATAGTTTTAATGTTCTCTCAAAAACCATTAATTCTTCTCTGCCCTCATTAACAAGGATCAAAAATAACATAGAGGCTGACTTACTGACATAATGAAATATTAGAAGTAAAGAACTCAACTATCTCCCCAAATACAATGTAAACTATTACTAGACTTATTTGTTTGACAAACATAAATTGAACAATGACCATATGTATGAGACATAACTATAAGGATCTATTCTATATATAACCAATTATAATTAAAGAGCTTCTGAACCTTTCAAAAGTGACACGAATTCTCTCTTCACTCCCAGAATTGAATTTGTCATCTTTTTCATTAAAGTACATCTCAACACACTGCTCTTCAAAATCATGAAGTTTTTTTTGATCTTCTTCTGTTAAAAAAAGTTCTATGGAGGGAAAAGAAAAAATAAATCAATGAAGGCTATCAAGATATCAAACTTTAATTCATGAGTCATGAATTACTCAGGGTTCAAAAGCCTATAAGCATCATCTGCATCTTTTTTCATTTTATAGCTGTATGTCTACAGCACTAACAAATATTTCTGTTTCTTTCTTTATTCACAGTGTGATCCCAGCAGAACAGTTTCAAGTACTTCTGTCCTTGATCTTTTCCCATAAAATACTCTTCCCCAACTATTTCTCTCAGACCTCTCCCCCTCACATATCCAGGTACAGGAATTTAAGAACTGAACTGGTAGAACAGAAAGAGACTGTAAAATGTTAAACAGTTTGATATGGTAATTAGTCCCGTGCAGAGTACAAAATGTAGTAAAAGTATTGTTTCCAAAGCAGCAAAAATGGTTTGTAGAACAGAAAGTGTTATTGTACACATTACCATTTAAAACAAACAAACTGAGATGCCATATTCAAAAAGAAGTTTAATATTAAATTCATTTTACAGATGTCATATTTTTCTTAAAGTTCTGTTTTGGAAAATTCAACGAAAGTTTTTACAGTAATATTAATCAATTAAGTCTTTTGAATAAAATTAACACTTAGTCTTTAGGTCCTGGATGGGTGGCTCAGTTGGTTAGAGCATCGTCCTGCATACCAAAAGACCGTGGGTTTGACCCCCATTCAGGGCACATAACCTACGCTGCAGGTTTGATCCCCCTCCCCTGTCAAGCTGCATACAGGAGGCAAGGGATGGATGTTTCTCTTTCAGATGGATGCTTCTTTCTATCTCCCCCCCTCTCTCTAAAAATCAAATAAATATATCCTCTAGTGAGGATTAAAGAAAAAAACTAATACTTAGCTTATAGTGTACATTGATAGGTGATAAAATGGAAACACTGGAATAAAAAACAAACAAACAAAAACATTGTTTTAATATATTTTACTTACTTGGTCCATCTGAAGTCTTATCTTTTTTTCTTCGTTTACATACGCAGCAAAACAGAGAAGCTATGTGGCTGAGAATGATAAGTGGTGGAGGCAGAACTGGTTTCTCATGATAAGCCATAATGAAATGGTAACGTTGGTACTTCCATACAATATTGGAAATTGCCTTCACTTGTAAATACACATTGCTTAGATAAAAAAGAATGAAAATAGAACAAACAGCTAATCACATTTTAAATGCTAAAGACTTAATTGTAATTCTGTTCTAAACAAGGATTCAAAAGCGTACCTTACCATAAATAAGACAAAAAGTCAAATGAGGAACCAGAAAAAATACATGTAAGAAGTATACGGCACAAGGTTTGATATTGTTGAGATCTTAATTACAAACTCCTCCAAAAAATGGGCAAAAAATTATTAAGACGTTAAAATTATATATAACTGACAAAACATAAGTAAATATTCTATCTTAGTAGCAACAAAATAAGTGCAAATAAAAATAAGATCTTTTTATGTACTATCAAAGTAATAATCATTAAAAAGATAATACCTAATGTTGGCAGATTTGAGGACATGGGCCTATTCTGACTTAAGTAAAAAAATCCCTTAAAATACATATATTGAACAGTTCTACTTTTAGAAAAACATTCTAAGAAAATACTTAAGGACAATTAAGAAATTTAACCACAATGTCATTTTGGGAACAAAAAGTTATAAACAATTGAATTGAACAATATAACATACTAGCTTGAACAATTATGGTCTCTATCATGGAATACCAGATAGCTATTAAAAATAAACAAGAGGGCCCTGGCTTGTGTAGCTCAGCTGGTTAGTACTGCCCCATGCACTGAAAAGTCGTTAGTTCGATTCCCAGTCAGAGCATATACCCAGGATGTGAGTTCCATATCTCACTGGGGTGCATATGGGAAGCAATCAATTAATGTTTCTCACACTGATGTTCTGTCTCTCCCTTCCTCTTCAGAATATCAATTAATGGGTGTGTGTGCATGTACACACACACACATTATTATTTTGTTGTTAATCCTCACCCGTGAATATTTTTCCCATTTATTTTTTAGTGAGAACGGAAGGGAGGGGGAGAGACATAAAAAGAGAAACATCAATGTGAGAGAGATTTACTGATCAGTTGTTGAGCCAAACTGGGTAGGGCTATATGAACATTATTTTTTAAAAGAAAGAATAGTTCTTATGTATTCATAAAAAGAGATAAAAAGATGTACACCAAAATATTGAGAATGGAATTACTGATTAATTTATTTGCTTTTCTGTTTGTATACTGAATGGGTATTTGACAACTTATTAAAAATCCCAAATAAAGGTTTACATTTATCAAAGAACTGCATGATGAAAGATATTTAATAAAGTCTCAAATTCAGAACTCATTTAATATGAAAATGAATGCGTTATTATTTGTAAATTTCAAAGATAATTTTAGTTTAGGTCTCAATAAAATTTTTAGACATTAAAACTTTATTTCCTTTAAACTGACTAGAAATGTATGATAAATGATCTCATTACAATATGCAACTGAATAAAATTCTTACTTGAAAAATGCAATAAGAAGATTGACCATAATGATATACTGTACAAAGAGGTAGACTGCTTGAAGAAATGGAGTCAACCATGTCCCAGGACCACAGATTTGCGGGATAGTAGAATCATTTGCACACACTTTAGAAAGAAAAAATGTATATATTTAGTACTTCTCCAGTAACTATTTCTAATGAATATTTATGTTTGTTTGGGTAAAGGAAGTTTTGATTATATACAAATCTGTTTTACAGATTCTAGCAAAAGTTCCGGACAGGCAGACACAGGAACACCAACTTAGAAGTATTCCAACACAGAAGAATTTTGTGAGGGACATGGATATGTGTTCTACCACTCTATACCAGACAAGGAAATATATTTTTGCATTATGTCTAACCTTCAAAATAGGGGTTAGGCTGAGGAGCATTAAGGAGAATATAATTCCCAGATTCAGCCACACTATAACATTTCTATAAGAAAAGTAATGGAACCATAAAAGAATATGGTAAACTCACAGCCAATTTACAAACATAAATATTACTGAGTTTATCTTATGTCACAAAAGAGGGTTTAAGGAGTGGTTCAAATGCCTATTGAGTATATAATGATTAGGTTTGAATTCTTTGCTTTCATTATCCCCACCGGAAATGTTTCTGAAGTCAGAATACAGCTGAATACAAAAATGTGAAGAGCTTTAATACCAGACACAAAGTAATTTGAGTAAAGTAAAAACAATTTAAGCAGGCAAGGATTAGAAGGCAAGAATTAGAAGTAAATAACCATTAATTAGAGATAAATTTTATATCACTCTTTAAAAAGTTTACAAATCTATTTCCATTTTACTCAGATTAATTTGATGAAGCATATCCAAGAAAGAGGAATGTGGGAGACTAAAAAACTATATCCAATGCTTTATAACAACTAAACTAGAGCCACATCAGAAAGAGTATAGTCCAGGGGTCCTCAAACTTTTTAAACAGGGGGCCAATTCACTGTTCCCCAGACCGCTGGAGGGCCAGACTATAGTTAAAAAACAACAACAAAACTATGAACAAATTCCTAGCACACTGCACATATCTTATTTTAAGCAGAACAGGCAGCGGCGGCAAAAACACCGGCATGTGGCCCGCGGGCCGTAGTTTGAGGGTGCCTGGTAGTCAATGAAAACCTGGAAAGGAAACTGAACAAGAAGCGTTAACACAAAATTTGACCAAACTAGCAAAATCTCATTGTTTCAACGTCTGCTAACAACTGATGACCACGACTGGCCATCCCTGACCTCGTCACCTATAAGTAGGTGGGTAGGGAGCAGCAGGTATGGGGTGAGCAAGCAAGAGAGATCAAGAGGGGGCTAACAAGATAACGACCTTACAACCCGGGTGTGGAAGTCAGTAGGAGAGCACCTCTGAAAGTTGGCTGCATCACCACTGTCAACAAGTTATTTAGCCCAATTAACTAAAACAATCCAAAAAACATAAAAATTTATCACCTAAATCCACCATGATTGGTCTAAACTAATCGATCCAACCCCATCACCATTGCCCTGTTTCAGAGCAACTGAAACTGAAGGACATTTGATCTAGTGAGATAAAAGTACAGGTACAACAGGGGCTTCTGGGAAAGGGATTTTCTTCCTAAAGAGTACAATGGAAAACAGTATCTCTTCCTGTTGCTTGTTACGTAGTCGCATAATCACAAGGGAAAGTTGTATCAATCAGACACTATGATTACAAAGCCATGGGAGGCAAGAGAACAGATGTCCTTAGCTATGAATTAACAACACCTGAACTTAATTATGTGAACTAATAAATGTCTTTATTATATAAGCCAGTTTAGGTCACACTTCCACAATTTATAACAAACAAAAACCTCTAAAATACTTTTTTTCAATTAATTTTTGTTTTGTTTCTACTGGGATTTAACTAATGTATTGTGCGAAGAGTTAGGCTGGTAATAGTTTGAAAATATCTAATATTACTATAATGCAGTTTCCTACTTTAAACAAAGACGAATTTGTAAACATAAATCCTTACCATCAATTTCATAAGCGTAAACTTCACCAAAAATCATCCAGTATGGATGAAAAACTGTATCTTTAGCAAGAGTCCAAGATGGTGCTTCATTAGGATAAAGTATTGCTTTTCTGGGAACACCAAAACTAAGTAATACAAGAGCCATAATCACTACAATGTAGAACATATTGGCCACCTGTTGAAAAATGAATACTGTTAAAACACATGGCATTTAAACACAATGATAGTATTCATCTTAACAGCTTCCAGTGTTCTAATAGATAATTAAAATATATGCATTTCTTTTTATTCCTAATATTAGCACTGAAGAAAATCTCATTACTATATAAACCTTAACCAAGGAGATAATTTAAAACTAGAGGCCCGGTGCATGAAATTCATGCAGAGAAAAGGGGTGTCCCTCAGTCTGGCCTGCACCCTCTCCAATCTGGGAACCCTTGGGGGATCGGGCCTAAACTGGCAGTCGGACATCCCTCTTGCAATCAGGGACTGCTGGCTCTTAACCGCTCGCCTGCCTGCTGGCCTGATTGCCCCTAATTGCTGCGCTGCCGGCCTGATCATCCTAACTGCCTCTGTCTTGGCCCCTGCACTCGGGACTGGGCTTCCCTCCTTCTGGTTGGTCACAGGCACCTGGGACCTGGGTCGGCTTTGCCCATGCCAACCTCAGGTGCCTGGGACAGGAGGCAGCTTCACCTGGACCAGCCACAGCCACAGGCACCAGGGATCATGGGCAGGTAAGCCCGGGCCGGCCGCAGGCACCTGGGACTGTGGGTGGCTTCGCCTGGGCCGGCCGCAGGAGCCCAGGACTGCGGGCAGGTTTGCCTGGGTCAGCAACAGCTGCAGGCGCCCAGAACCCTGGGAAGCTTTGTCTGTGCCATTTGTCAGGAAGGATGTCTGGAAGACATCTGGACTAATTATCATATTACCTTTTTATTTGTATAGATTGATCTGTGAAGCTAGGAAAGTCATGGACATATTTTATATAATGAACTGTATCAGATTTCTGGTTCTAATTGGAGTCTATCTGGAGTAAAGGTCACTTGGACAGATTCAGAGAATCAATTTCCCTAAGTGCTCTTTTCAAATATTGCTGTTTCCATACTGAAAGTGTAGACTCTTTTCTACTCCTGCTTAACTGTCCTTTGCCCACTTCACCAAAAGACAAAAAAAAAAAAAAAAAAAAAAAAAAAAAAAAAAAAAAAAAAAAAAAAAAAAAAAAA